>JARQOD010000686.1:0-62515 GCA_033576555.1 Oophaga sylvatica
GGTTACCAGGGACCCGTGGTCTCCCGCCTGCACACGCACGATGCGTGCCTGTCAGCGGAAACCAGCGAAAAAAAAAAGGCCTGAATTTTTTTCAGCGACGATCCGACCCCCGGCAGGGGGCTAATGTCGCTGAATTCACCAAGGATATCGTGGTGAGCTCGCGCGCTCACAAAATAGGATCAGCAGCGATCTCGTAGCGATATCGCTATGGAGGGGCCCTTAAGTGGAAAGCTTAATTGTTGCTTTCCCTTTCACTTCAGGTCCCCAGGGAAAAAATCAGTGACGCAAGGGAACTTTTTAACAAAAAGGGGGTTCCCCTTCGAAAAAAAATGCGGGGGGCCCCCCCTATTTTTTTAAAACCACCAGAGAAGAACCCCGCTGACCTGGTTTTCAGGTTTTAAGGGCCAAGATCCTTGACCTTGCCCCCCTGAAATACTAGGCCACACAGTTGAATCTTGGCTGAAAACAAAAATGGGGATCCCCTCAAAAAAATTTTGGCGGGGGCCCCCCCCTATTTTTTTTAACCGCCAAAGAAGCAACCGCTGGGCCGGTTTTTTCAGGTGTTAAGGAGCCAAATCCAGGACCTTCCCACCTGATAATACCAGGCCACACAGCTGCATATCCTGTTAAAACAAAAATGGGGGGATCCCCTCAAAAAAATTGGCAGGGGGCCCCCCCCATTTTTTTTAACCAGCCGAAAAAGCAACCGCGGGCCCCTGGTTTTTCAGGTGGTAAGGTTCCAAACCCATGGACCTTGCAACCGTAATCCCGGCCACAGCAGTTCTTTTTGGGGCTGGTTAACAAAAATGGGGATCCCCTAAAAAAAAAAAACGGGGGGGGTTTTTTTCCCCCCTATTTTTTAACCACCAAGTAAAATGCAGACTGCGCGGCCTGGATTAAAAGACTGTAAGGCCCAGGATTTTGGCCCTCAACACCTGAAAACCGGCTACAGCACCCCACATTTGGCGCAAAAAAAGATGTGCCAATTGGGCACTTTACCCGGCCTTCCCACTTCCCTGTAGCGGTGGCAAGCGGGGTAAAAGGGGTTTTATTGTCCCCGTTGATTGCAGGGGGTGACAAAAACCCCCGGGTTAAAAATGGAGAGGCGTCAATAAGACACCGATCCTTTTTAATCCCAAATTTTTAAATCTTAAAAAAAAACCAGCAAAAAAAAAGTTTTTAAAAAATAAAAAGCAACACAGTTTTATTAATTTTATTATTCTCCCTTCCTGCGACCCATCGATCTCCCGTAAAAAAAAAAAAAAAAAAAAAACCAACAGTAACCACCTGTCCGACCAGTCCATAAACGTTGCCCCCCGACGTCCAGCTTTAAAACCAAAAGACGGGGAGAGCCTTCATCGCAACGCAGCACAGTGATTACCTCTTCCCCGGGGGTGACGTCATCGGACTGACTGCTTTACGGCCCGGGGTTACCCAGCATACTGCATTATCGCGAGAAACTGCATGTGACCGCCGGGGGAAAAAAAGGGGGCCATAAAAAGTCCGGGGGGTGACCCCCCGGGGGGACTTCTGCCAGGAAGTCCCCTGATCCTGCGACCCGACCAGGGCACTGACGTGACATGACAATCCCGATTCCGGATCCGATAAACGAAAATACGGGGAAATCGGAATCGGAATTCCGAAAAAGCTAATATCGGCCGATACCCGAATTTGCAGTATCGGAATGCTCAACCCTAATCACTAGACAAAAATTTTGGGCTGTGACAATTTTGGACAGGCTATCATTTGCCACAGGGGAAAACCCCTTTTGGGACCGTCAGATAAAAGGATTTTTTTTATTTGGGGCTGGCATAGTGGCTATAAAATAAAAA
Organism: Oophaga sylvatica; assembly: GCA_033576555.1. NCBI lineage: Eukaryota > Metazoa > Chordata > Amphibia > Anura > Dendrobatidae > Oophaga > Oophaga sylvatica. The sequence continues at coordinate 1,833 of JARQOD010000686.1, forward strand.
AACCTTTTTTAAAATTTGGGTTCCCCTAAGTGATGGAGGCTGGGGGGAAAAATTAACTTACAATATGCGTCCTCTGGAGAATAGGCCATTTTGATTCAAGACATTTTCATCTTCATCCATTGAGGTTTATAGGTGAAAGAATCTTACCTTAGTTTTTTTGTTATTTTAAATTTTTTAGGTTGTAATAAATGGTTTAAATTTGCTCTTCTACCTTGGCAAGACCTTTTTTAAAATACTTCTTTTGAATAGCCTCTTTTAAAAAAAATTCAAAAGCAGTTTTTTTGCCCCACAAAATTATTTTTCTGGAAAAAATCCTTCTCCCCAAAAAAATGACCGTCTAGCCTTCCCAAGGGGCAGGGGGAAGGGATTCGGCATTAGTAGGAATTCACTGCCGTTTCTTTTTGAAGAACTGTCTCCAATACCTGGTCACCTTTGTATCAATATGTCCAAAAAGTCAATTTGGGGATTGGCTGTATTTACCTTTAAATTTTTAATTTCAACTATTGTCATTAAGTGTTTTTAAAACCAAAAGACCTTTTCCCCCGCCCTGCCAAAAAGCAGGACATCATCAATATAACACCCAAACAGGGGCCCTTAATATGCCCTGGGTTGGTGAAAAAGATGGTTCCCATTTGCCCAAAAAAAATTTGCAAGGATAGATACCCCCCCCTTTGGGGGCCCCTTTTTTTGAAGATAAAACCCCTTTTAAAAAAAGAAAAATAGTTGTTTTCCAAATAAAATTTAAGTTTTTTAAGAGAAAATGAAAAAACCCCCATCATAGTTAGTTTTAAGTGGGGAAGTATGCACTGCTGAAAAGGCCCCTCTTTATGTTAATGGAGGATACAAAGATTCAATCCTTTGTAACTAACACATGTCCTCTCTATGGATTCCCTCAATTTTTTTTTTAAGGGGCACCCCTGTGTCCTTGACATAAGGGGAAAGGGCTTCCAATTTTTAAGGTAAAAATCCAGATATGACCAACGTTTCGCGGGTTTCCCCATTTCCTGAAACGAGGGGCCCCCAGGTGGCTTACCGCATCTTTGTGTTTTTTTTGGAGTAAATAAATACACCATTTTGGGTATTCAGGAAAAAGGTGTTTCGGAAATTTTTTGTAATAGCGTGTAAGGGGTTTTTGAGATAGTTCTGAGCAAGGGTCCCTGGGGTGGGTTTAAAGCGGTGCAGGGAAGATTGGAGGAGGGAAAATCGGTTTTAACTGACGGTTTTATATGGGGGAGTCATTTTCCCCCCAGGGTTCCGTGATAAATTTTTTTCTGGTCAAAATTTTTCATTCCGTTTCCCTTGTCCTCTGTTCGGTCTGCTTTTCCCTGCTTACAGATAAGACTTTGCTTCTTTTGGTTTGTGCTATTTTTTTTGCATTTTGTACTGCATTCTTTGGGGCCTTCGGTCCCCCCGGGGGGTTTTTGCCCTCTCATTTTTTTTCAGCCACTGAGTTTTGTTTTTTTTGTTTTTTCCAGTTTTTTCTGGCTGTGTTTTGATTTTGTTTCACCAAGAACAATTTTTGGTGTAGGGTCTTGATTCGTGTTTTTGAAATTAGTAGAGTTGGGCTTTTCGGGGGGGTTTCTGGGATTGCAAAATACCCTTCCCCACCCCTTTTTTTTTAGATATTTGGGCCCCAGCGTTTGCCTACTATTTCTTTCTGGTCGTATTTCCTCTTGTCTAACCGCCATTACAGTTTGGGGGCTTTCTATTTTCTTTGGGTTCTGCTCCGGGGCAGATAGCTTTCCTGTTTCTGTCTTTAGGGGTGTTGTTTTTTAGGTGGAGGGCGTCTAGGCCAAAATAGGGAAAACCCCACGGCTGCCTCTAGTTTTTGGGGGTTTTTTCGGTACTGCAACCATAGATTCCCCTGCTTGGTGTATTGCCTTTTTGCCCCTCTCCTCAGTTTTCCGAAACATAACAGTAAAACCGCCTAAAAAAAAAAAAAATTTTTTGGGACTCACAGAAGGGAAAAATATTTGGAAAGAAAAAAGGTTTCGAGTTGGCAAATATTTTTTGTTTGTTGCATTTTTTTTTTTTTTTTTTCCCTCTTTTTCCTGGGTGCTGGGAGGATCTTTTTTCTCCCAATGATTTGAAAAGGTGTCTGGCCGTGGGGATCAGCTTGCCACGGGGTTCAGATTTGGGCATATCTTGCTAGGTTGCCTGTTGTGGAACCTGGGGGTTCCCATCCAGTTTGTTTTTGGGGGATCGAGCTAATTTCAAATTTCAAAAATAATTGAAAAATTTTTTTTTTCCTTAAAACTAAGTCCCGGAAACGCAGGCAGCGGTTCAAATTTTATCTCTCCCCTGCGGGCGTCCTCAGGATTGGGTTTTTTTTCCCCGATCCCGGGGGGTCCTTTTTTAGTATGTTGATGCGTTTTTTCGGGGGTTTGGGGTTATTTACGATGAGCCAATTCACTGACAAGCTGAAAAAACCCTTGTTGGCATTAAATGGGGGGTTTTTGACCTGATTATACTGCAGAGTTTTCCGTAGTGGGGGTCCGAAAAGGGGGAAAGACACGTTTTGGGGCCCTTTTCCGAAGGGTTGTCGATAATTAAAGGATGTTTGGGGGATTTTTCCCGCCCCCGGTCCAATGATTCTATGTCTTGCGATTCAAAATTACAGACGTTTGCTTAACGGAGAAGTATCTGGAATGGTGTTCCTTGTGAAACCAGCTTCTGAACCCTGCCCTGTGATAGAGTGGTGTCTGGGACAGCGTCATGCGTTTGAAAGCGCAATGGTTTTTTTTCTACTGTGGTGATGCCTTCATGCAAAATTAGTCTGCCCAAGGGGGGGAAACTTTTGGGCCCCCGCTCAGTTGTCTTGGGAGGTTCAGACTAAGTTTTATTAACTGCACTCTGAAGCTCTCTGTCCTCATTTTCTGCTCGGCTTTCGTTGATTCTGGGCACAAACCTGAGGATTATGATTTTGCTAAAAACGTTGTGGGTTTCCCTTGATCCCCTACAGAAGTCTTTCCCCCCATGGGGATCGATTCTCCCCCTTTGGGGGCTGAAAAAAAAACCCCAGTTTTCACCAGGTGAAAAGGGGTTTTTAACCACCCAGGGGGGTTTTGCAAATTTTTGGTTCTATATAATCTGCATGCATTATCGTGCTGGGTTTCCCTTGGTTAAGCCCAAAAACCCTTTTTTTTGGTTGGGGGAAATCTGTTTCTGAACCAGTTGGGGCGCCAATGTGTTTAAACCCCAACACCCTTTTTTTTTTCTCCCCCCCCCCGGCTCAGGATTTTCCTGACTTTTTTTTAATTTTTTTCGATGGTTAAGCGAAAGTAAATCTCATCCTCCCCCCCATGGAGCTATGACTGCGCTATGAATATCCGGGGAATAAATTCCCTAAAGGTGCCTTTTTAAATTTTTGTTGTACCAAAACATGCGGTATGGGTTTATATAAAAATTTTTTGGAGAAGGGTCATATCAACCATCCTCTCCCCCTTAGGTGCCGGTTTTTTTTTCTTTGGGGCCCCAAAAAAGATGGTTCATTAAGGCCGTCGTCTTTGAACAATATTACTGTGAAATACAAAACCCTTACCCTTGATTTGACCTTTTTTCCAGGGTGAAAAACGCTACTTGGTTTTCCCCGCTTGACCTCAGGGGGAATATACCCTTTTCGCTTAAGCAGGGGGGTAAATTGAAACGGCATCAATCCCCCAAGGAATTTTGGTACCTATGATCCCCCTTTGGGTCAAAGCTCCTTCCGTTTTCCATCTTCATGAATACATTTTCAGGGTTTTGTGGATAAATTTTTGAGTTTATTTGGTGAATCTTGATTTTTTTTAATGACTGGGACCTCATTGAAAAATTTGAACGTTTTCCAGATTTTGAGAGAGAATGCTCTGTATGTGAAGGGAAAAAAGTGTCTTTTTGGCGTACAGGGACTCATTTCTGGGTTCATTTTCTCCCCATCTTTTAAAAAGGCCCCGGTCAAGGTTGGCCATCTGTGTTGGGGGGTCCAACCTACTCATTAAAGGCTTTCAGAGATTTTGGGTTTTTTTCCCAATTTTTATCGAAAATTTTTTTTGGGGAATTTCTGGGTTTTGTAAACCTTACTGATTTGCCAAAAGGGTTTGAGGGTAATTGGCCCCCGAGGCAGTTCTGCATTTCAGGAATTAAGCAAGACACTTCTGCCCCTGTTCTACGGCACCCATGTTTCCTGCCTTTTTTGGGGGGAGTATGCCTCTGAAATTGGGCGGGGGGCCGTTTTGCCCAAAAAAAACCAAACCCTAAAAGTAACCCTTGTGCCTTTTTCCTCGAAAATTTTTTACTGAACGTAATTAGACTGGGGAAGGGGGGTTTTTGGCCATTAAGGGGGCTTTTGAAGATGGAAAATTGGCGGAGGGAGCCAAACATCAGGGGTGTCCTAGGAAAACCCTAAGAATCTGGTCTATCTGGAACTGCCAAGCGACTCAATCCTAGACAGGCCAGGTGGGCCCCTTTTTTTCAACTTTTAATTTTTGGTTTTTTTTCCGGCCTAAAATGTTTGGCGGATGCCCTTCAGGGTTTCCTTGCGGACTCTCCTGATTATTGATCCTTCTGTTATTTTGAAAAGGTTTTAGTTTTTCCGCCATCTCCCCAATTTGAGATTCTCTGGAGGGGTGTCAGGAGGTGGCCCAGCGCTGCCCTTTGGAAAATTGTTTGCCCGGCCAAAAAAAAAAGAGTGGATTCTGAGATTCATTGTTCCGATTGGGGGCATCCGGAATTTTTGGGCCAAGGGCTTTTTATGGGGGGTTTTGGGGCCTACCTTTCCGTGATGCGGGAAATTTGTGCAGTCCGCGGGACTTTCTCTCGCCCAACCTTGCTCTCGCTCTAGGGTTTTTGATGCCATTGCCTGTCCCCCAAAGACCATGACCCATTCTCAGGAATTTTTCCCATTTCCTTTTTTTCAGAGAATGACCCCCATCTGGGTAATTTGTGATGGTTTTTTCCAAAATGAAATCTTGTCCCCTTATAAGTTGCCTTCCCTCTAATTGGTGCCGTTTTTCCTTACAGTGGTTCGTTTCAGGCATTCCGGGGAAAATTGTGTCTGACAGAGGAGTCCATTTTTTTTCCCCGTTTTGGGGGGATTTTTTTTCTAAACTGGGTGTTCAAATTTTCTTTCTCCCGGGGTTTCATCCTCCCAAAAGGTAAAAATGAGAGAAAACCCCGACATTGGAGACTTATCTAAATGTTTTTTTGTCTGCTGTCGGAGACGGGGGCTCTTTTTTCCTTTTTGGCTGGTTTGCTCTTAATAATAGGGCACTCTGCCCCTTTGATTCTCCTTTTCTGAAAAACGGGTTTCACCCTCGATTTTCTTTAGGCCAACGGGGGTTTTCGCCTTTTCCGGTTTTGACATGTTGGGAGCGTATGAACAGATTTGGGACCGGTTAGTAGGAGGGGTTTCCCTCTTAGGAGAAGGCCACGTTTGAAAACCCGGGATGGACAAAAAAAAAAAATTTTAAAAATTTTAAAAACCAATTTTCCATAAAAAAAATTTTTTTTTTTTTTTTTTTTTTTAAAAAATCCAAACTTTCCCCCAAAAAAAAAACCCCTTTTGAAAGGTTTTTTTTGGAGTTTTGGTTCCGGGCCCCGTGCCTCCTGACCCTGTTTTGGTTTTTGGAATCTGGATATGTGGTTTTGAAAATATGGACCGTTTTTTTTGACGGGAAAAAACCCCTATTTTAAAAAGGGAGGTTATGGTCGGAAAACAATTCTTGGGTGTTTGCTTCGGAAAACCCCGGGAGACTTTTCCGTGCATATAGAAAACATCCGCCCCCCTGGGGTTCTCAAATGAGGGTTTTTGGGGACCCTCCCAAGGGGGGGACTGTTGTGAAGGGTTTGAGATGATTCGAGCAGACTCCCTTTGGTTCAAGCGGTGCTAGGAAGATTGTGAGGACTGGGAATCAGGTGTACTGACTGGTCTTATATAAGGGAGCATTTTCCCATCAGGGTTGCCGGTGATCAATTTGTTCTGGTCTGAATCCTTCATTCCAGTTTCCCTTGTAGCCTGCTGTGTCGTGTCTGCATCTCCTGCTTACAGATAAGACTTTTGCTTCTTTTGTGTTTGTGCTATATTTTTGCATTTTGTACTGCACTTTTTTGGGGGGCCTTCGGGTCCCCTCGGGGGCTTCTGCCCTCTCAGTTTAGTTCAGCCACTGATTTTTTGTTTCTTTTGCTTTTTCAGTTTTTTCAGTGGCTGCTGTTTTGATTTTGTTACACCAGAGAACTAATTTAGGTGGTAGAGGTCATGTGATCTCAGGTTTTTTGAAATTAGTAGAGTTGGTGCTTTTCAGGGTTTTCTGGGATTGCAGTAAGTACCCTTCCTATCCTTTTCTATTTAGATAGATTGGGCCCCAGCGTTTGCTCATACTATTTTCTTTCTGTGTCAGTATTTCCTCTTGTCTAACCGCCATTACATGTTTGGGGCTTTCTATTATCTTTGGGGTTCTGATCCGGGGCAGATAGCTTTCCTGTTTCTGTCTTTAGGTGTAGTTAGTTTCTCAGGCTGTGACGAGGCGTCTAGGACCAACGTAGGAACGCTCCACGCTGCCTCTAGTTGTGGTGGTTAGTCAGGGTACTGCAATCTCATAGATTCCAACTGCTCTGGTGTATTGCCTTTTTGCCTGCTCCCTCAGTTACCGAAACATAACAGATGCCTTCTAGAAGGCTTCTTTGAGAATCTCTTGTAATTCCCCTTGATATTTATGAGTTGGATTAAAGGTTAGTTTTTGATAACACCTATGTCCCTCAATTGGCGAAATGCCTCCTTTTCATATGCCTCATGTGGCCAAATTACCACATTTCCTCCTTTATCAGCAGGTTTTATTGTCACTCACCTAAGTTTTTTCAAATCTCTGAGTGCTATCCTCTGATCATTAGAGAGATTGTCATATTTGATTTGCTTGAGATATTTTCAAAACCTGCGCTACCAATTTTACAAAAACCTCAATATTAGGATATAAATTGAGGGTGGGAATTTCTTGGGGACAGGAGGGTAAAATTTACCTACCATAATGTCGTCCTCCTGCTCCTCCTGCAATTCCTCCAAATTGGCTATGGCTTGTAATTCCTGCTCCATCCAAATCTCCTCTGCATTATGTTTCTCATGTAATTTTTTTAGGACTAATTTACGCGCAAAAAGATGTAAGTCTTTTACCGCTGTAAAGGAATCAAAGGGGGCGGTTGGTGAAAAAGATAAGCCTAAGCCAAGTACCTCAATTTGAGTTGCTGTTAATTTTATTTTAGAGAGATTGATCACCTGCAATTTTGAATTAGAGGGAGCATTGTGGCGTCTATCTTGTCTTCTAGGTGTATCGTTCCTTCGTCCATAAATTCCTACGCAAATTGTAGTTCCGTTGCTGACTATCCTCATCCTCCTTAGATGATAACGATGAAGAGATATGGATCTAGCACTAGCGTATCCATTCCTAGCTGGTGCTTGACATCTATATACTGTGCCTTTTTAAAATCCAAGATATCCCTCTGGAATTTTTTGGCTTTCGTTTCCTTTATATCTCTTTCCCAAATTAGTGATTGTGAATCGATATCCTTATTTAATGCTTCCATTTTTCTCTTTTTGAATCTATTGATATTTGGAAGTAGTTTGAACACTAGGCAATATTTCTTGTGGTTTTTTTAAAAATATATATTAATATTTAAACTTTATATACGCAGCTGTGGTGTATTATGTGTTTATTTTAATTATAAGGTTTGAACGCTAGTGAGACCATGGGCCTTTAAAATAATTGTAAATTTTTGAAATTTTTCTTTTTATTTTTTAACAATGAACTCCTATGACTGCTGGTACTCCCATGACCCCGTGTGTGACAAAGTAGATACAATGTAAAAAAAATATATAGACAACAAAAAACATTAGAAAAGATTTTAAAAACTACAGGTCTGGTAACATGTCTCGTTGCCATCCCCATTACTCCCTGCCCACATCTCACCCATCATTATCCCTTCTCTCATATTGGTAAAATAATTGAAAAAAAACACGAATGCATTTTTAAAATACACATTTTTATTATAAAAAGATTGTTAAAAAAAGACAAAATTCTGAAAAGCAAACTAGATATGATGCTGCCAACTCACTGCACCAGGCCCATTAAAGTAATGGCAGTACTTGTCTCGGCCGGCCTTCGCATCGTCCGTGCTCCTGCCTTGATTGACAGGTTGAAGGCCTGCAATAGCGGGATCATTGTCACGTCATTCTCCAAGCACCACGTCACCATTGCTGTCCGAGTCCATGAAGCCTGGCGGACTGTAAGTACCAGCATCGTGTTTTTGTAGAAAATTGTGCAGCACACAACAGGCCAACACCACAGAGTCAATCGATTCCAGCTTCATGTTGATTGGAGTGTGGAAAACCCTGAAGCGGTTGGCCATTATGCCGAAGGCATTCTCAACAACGCGCCGTGCTCTAGACAGTCTGTAGTTAAAAATCCGCCTTTCCCCTGTCAAAGTCTTTTGTGGATATGGTTTCACAAGATGCTCATGAAGGGGAAAGGCTTCATCGCCCACAAACACAAAGTTTAGGTTGGCAGTGGTGTCCATGTTGGTTGGCAAGTTAAGTTTATTATTAAACCACCGTTCACCAAAACTTGTGTGCTCCAAACCGCCACCGTCAGAAACCCTTCCATTAATGCCAACATCAACGTTTATAAATTCATAATTGGCATTAACAAGGGCCATGAGGATCATGCTGAAGTAGCCCTTGTAATTATGAAAAAAGGATCCGCTTTTGGCTGGTTGCGTGATCCGCACATGTTTGCCATCCAAGGCACCACCACAGTTTGGGAACTGCCAAATCCGTTCAAAATCAGAGGCAATAATTTGCCATTCCGCCACTGATTTTGGAAAAGGCATGTAGCTCCGTAAACTGTGGACGATGGCGTTTGCATGTCTCCGGAATTAGTACTCCAAGCAGCGATCGAGAAACTGCAGCAGAAAATTGCAAATCCTTCATTGAACGTCCGGTTTGCCAGAAATCGCAGCGTTACTGCCAAACGTTCCTCTGCTGAAACAGCTGCACGCATCCGTGTATCCTGCCGTTCAATGAGTGGCCTCACACATTCCAGTAGGAGCTTGAATGAATCCTCCGACATCCGTAGATAATTCCGGAAATCCTGCGGATTCTTCTCCTGCAACTCCCTCACTAGATGCATGTGGGTGAATTTGGACCTCTGCTCCAGCCATTCTCTGGTCCACATGCGACGCTTTCATTTGGAGCGCCTCTCTTCCACCCGTGCCTCTTCTTGTCGATCTGCCTCCATTGATAGTGCAACTGCCACAATCACACGCTCCGCGGTGGACAGGTTCATTATGTGCAACCTGTACGGTAAAGAAGAGAAAAGTTAATTACTAATTAATTACTATTACTAAAGTGTTTAAACAAAATAAAATAAAGAATAAAATAAAAAATATATATATTAAAAAAAAAATGGTTTGTTAACTTTTCAGTTCACATTTAAAATACAGTTTACAAATGTCTAAAATGGTGGGGGGGGTAAAATAAATAAAACAGACGAAAAAAAAAAATAAGGTCAAAAAACGTATTAAACAACATCACAAACAATATGTACCTTGAATCCAAATATCCTGAAGATCCAAATTCAAATGGAAAAGATGAAGCGCTCTAGCGACTCAGACAGGATCGCAAAACCCACCACTGCGCCACAAACAGGATCGCAAAACTCCGACACACGATACTATCCTCGCAACAACGCACAAAGCACAGTTGGAGTCACCCACAAAGCACTCTGGAAACAATGGATGGGGGTGCAGTTATTATAGCTGAGGTGATGTTGTGGTCACCAATCAGAGCTGAAGGGCGTTAACTAAAGAAAACCCAGTCCCGCCTGCACCGCTGACTAATGCGTCGTCAACGAGGTCGCACATCGTTCACAAAAGGTGCCAAACACAGCGATTCAGGCTCACCAGCGGGACGCCAACGATCAAAAAACGGTCCAGAACTCTAGTGAACGATCAACTACATCACAGCAGGGGCCACATTGCTGCTACATGCCACACACAACGACGTCGCTAACGAGATTGCTAAATAGTGACGTATTAGCGATGTCGTTAACTATCTCGTTAGTGATCTCGTTTAGTGTGGCATACCCTTAACATGAGGTCATGACCTGTGTGGAGAGCTGCAGCCTAAGACAATCGTCCTCACTGCTGGTCATATATGCATACATATACATATTTCACTACACATACATATACATATTTCACTACAATCCCTTTTACAAGATGTCCAGGAGGGCGTCCACAAAAAATGTTACATTGAATGCAAGGCTTGCCCTGCTACCAAGTCATATGCACCCAATAAGCCTTTGAACCCAGGTACTGGATGAGCCCAGGAAAATCCACTTCACATTATTCATTTTGCACTCCCATTCTGTTTTCTTATGCATTGACTGCAAGGCCTGCCCTGCTACCAAGTCATATGCACCCCAATAAGCATATGAACCCACATACTGAATGGGCACAGGAAAATCCAGTTCACATTATTCATTTTGTACTCTCATTCCCTTTTCTTATGCATTGACTGCAAGGGCTGACCTGCTACCAAGTCATATGCACCCCAATAAGCCTTTGAACCCATATACTGGATGGGCACAGGAAAATCAACTTTACATTATTCATTTTGGACTCCCATTCCCTTTTCTTTTGAATTGACTGCAAGGCCTGCCCTCTACCAAGTCATATGCACCCCAATAAGCCCAAGAATCCAGGTACTTGATGGGCCCAGGAAATCCCCTTCATATTATTAATTTTGTCCTCCCATTCTGTTTTTTTTTGCATTGACTGCAAGGCCTGCTCTGCTACCAAGTCATATGCACCCCAATAAGCCCAAGAACCCACATACTGGATGGGCCCAGGAAAATCCAATTCACATTATTAATTTTGTACTCCCATTCTGTTTTCTTATGCATTGACTGCAAGGCCTGCCCTGCTACCAAGTGATATGCACCCCAATTAGCGCAATCCCCCCTTGGAAGAAACATGGAGGAGGGCCTCTTAACAAAAAATTTCCCATTAAAAAGGAGCGGTGTCTCCTACACTTGGAATGGCCATACACTAAGTGTATGGGCTGGCAAACATATTCCACTGTGGGATACACCTCAACCTTTCCATAACAAGTATTTTACGCCCAGCATAACCACCCACCCTTCTTAGGAATTCGACACTGGCTGTAGCAGCACGGAACCCGTTAACCCTGGTGATCTACTGGCAGTGGCTGGTGAGGCGTGGAGGAAGGCCTGATTAAAAACTACTCCCAATTTAAAGGATTAATAACCACATATCCAGATTATAAAGTAATGCAGTTGTGAACCCTCTTCACAAAATGACTACATAAATCTCCATTAGATGAAGCAACAAAACAGGAGAAAAAATGGAGTTTTCATTTTCATTGCAAAAATATAAAAAGTTTATTAACCCCTTAATGACCGCCGATACGCCTTTTAACGGCGGTCATTAAGGGTACTTAAACCACATCGCCGTTAATTAACGGCGCTGTGGAAAAAGTGAATAGCGCCCCCCAGAGGGTAGCCGAGACCCCAGAGAACATGAATCGGGTCGGTTTTTTACCGACCCGATGTTGCGGTCGCCGTTATTAACCCTATAATCTGATGTGCCATTTAATTTCTCTTGTCCCCTGATATCATCGGACATCAGGGGACAGAGAAAAAGGGTCCCCAGGACCCCCATGTGGCCCCCGATCCAGTCCATGTGGCCCCCGGGCCCTCCGGTGTCCCCCGGTGCCGGCGCTGTTAAGAAAATGGCGGGCGCATGCTCAGTGCGCCCGCCGCTATGTGCCGCTGTGCTGGTGGGGGGATGGGCAAAATATTCTCTGGGGTCTCGCCTACCGGGGGTAGCCGAGACCCCAGAGAACATGATCCGGGTCGGTATTCACCGATCCCGGTGTTGCGATCGCGGCTATGCAAGCATAGCCGCGATCGCAAAAAAAAAAAAAAAAAAGATTTCTCTCCCCTCTAATGTGATCGCACATCAGAGGGGAGAAAATGAGGGTCCCCGTGTCCCCCTGAACCCCCCCTATACTTACCGGGTCCTCTGGCAGGTCCCATTGGCCTCCGATCATCCCGGTCTTCTTTCTGCACACAAAAAAATGGCGGGCGCATGCGCAGTGCACCCGCCGATCTGCTTGGCGGCAGATTCAAAAAAAGTTTCATTCATTCTCCAGAAAGTGCATTTTGATCACTGTGATAAACTATCACAGTGATCAAAATAAAAAAAACAGTACATAACCCCCCCATTTATCACCCCCTTAGTTAGGGACATATAATAAAAAATAGAAATTATATTTATTTTCATTTTTCTGTTAGGGTTAGGGTTATAATTAGGGTTAGGGTTATAATTAGGGTTAGGGTTATAATTAGGGTTAGGGTTAGCATTAGGGTTAGCATTAGGGTTAGGGTTATAATTAGCGTTAGGGTTAAGCTGGGTTCATACTGCATTATGGCAGTCCGTTAGACGGACTGCGCTACACCCGCGGTATAACGCGGTGTAACGCAGTCCGTTAACGCTGCCATTCACCCCCATTTGAGGGCGCATCGCGACGCATGCCGTAAAGCGGCATGCGTTTGCGACGTGCCATCATTCAGTGACGGAGCCTCGGACGGGGCTGCAGCGTCTGGGCTCCGTCACCGCTAGCGTAGATGAATCATCTGCTGATTCCTCTGCGCTAGCGGGTATAGCATAACGCGATTGCGTTATGCTATACCGTTACCAGCCCGTCACCGCTATGTGTTGAACGGGCTGGTAAAACGCAAAATGAACCCAGCCTTAGGGTTAGGGTTATAATTGGGGTTAGAATTAGGTTAGGGTTACAATTAGGTTAGGGTTACAATTAGAGTTAGGGTTACAATTAGGGTTGGAATTAGGGTTGGGATTTAGGTTTGGATTAGGGTTGGGATTAGGGTTAGGGGTGTGTTGGGATTAGGGTTGGAGCTAGAATTGAGGGATTTCCACTATTTAGGCACATCAGGGGGTCTCCAAACACGACGTGGCGTTCAAAAAGTCAAATGGCGCTCCCTTTCATTTTCACGGCTCTACGTTTATAAATTTCTGTGAAGCACTTGGGGGTTCAAAGTGCTCACCACACATCTAGATAAGCTCCTTAAGGGGTCTAGTTTCCAAAATGGGGTCACTTGTGGGGGTTTCCACTGTTTAGACACATCAGGGGGTCTCCAAACACGACGTGGCTTTCAAAAAGTCAAATGGCGCTCCCTCCCTTCCGAGCCCTGCCGTGCGCCCAAACAGTGGTTTACCCTAAAATATGGGGTATCAGCATACTCAGGACAAATTTCACACCAATTTTGGGGTTCTAATTTCTCTGGTTACCCTTGGGAAAATAAAAATAGCTGGCTAAAAAAATCATTTTTGAGAAAAAAAATGATTTTTCATTTTCACGGCTCTGCGTTTATAAATTTCTGTGAAGCACTTGGGGGTTCAAAGTGCTCACCACACATCTAGATAAGCTCCTTAAGGGGTCTAGTTTCCAAAATGGGGTCACTTGTGGGGGTTTCCACTGTTTAGACACATCAGGGGGTCTCCAAACACGACGTGGCTTTCAAAAAGTCAAATGGCGCTCCCTCCCTTCCGAGCCCTGCCGTGCGCCCAAACAGTGGTTTACCCCAACATATGGGGTATCAGCGTACTCAGGACAAATTGCAAACCAATTTTCGGGTTCTAATTTCTCCAGTTACCCTTGGGAAAATAAAAAATAGCTGGCTAAAAAATCATTTTTGAGAAAAAAAATGATTTTTCATTTTCACGGCTCTGCGTTTATAAATTTCTGTGAAGCACTTGGGGTTCAAAGTGCTCACCACACATCTAGATAAGCTCCTTGGGGGTCTAGTTTCCAAAATGGTGTCACTTGCAGGGGGTTTCTACTGTTTAGGTACATCAATGGCTCTGCAAACACAACATGACGCCTGCAGAACATTCCATCAAAGTCTGCATTATAAAATGGCGCTCCTTCCCTTCCAAGCACTCCCATGCGCCCAAACAGTGGTTTCACCCCACATATGGGGTATCAGCGTACACAGGAAAAATTGCACAACAACTTTTTGGGTCCAATTTCTCCTGTTACCCTTGGGAAAATAAAAAAAATAGCGGGCTAAAGAATCATTTTTGAGGGAAAAAATGATTTTTTATTTTCACGGCTCTACGTTTATTAATTTCTGTGAAGCACTTGGGGGTTCAAAGTGCTCACCACACATCTAGATAAGTTCCTTAAGGGTCTAGTTTCCAAAATGGTGTGATTTGTTGGGGGTTTCGACTGTTTAGGCGTATCAGGGGCTCTCCAAACGCGACATGGCGTCCAATTTCAATTCCAGCCAATTTTGGTTTGAAAAAGTCAAACGGCGCTCCTTCCCTTCCAAGCCCTGCCGTGCGCCCAAACAGTGGTCCCACCCCACATATGGGGTATCAGCGTACTCAGGACAAATTGGACAGCAACTTTTGTGGTCTAATTTCTCCTGTTACCCTTGTAAAAATAGAAAATTGGGGACTAAACGATCAGGTTTGTGGAAAAAATATGACTTTTTATTTTCATGCCCGGGAGTTATAAACTTCTGTGAAGCACTTGGGGGTTCAAAGTGCTCACCACACATCTATATAAGTTCCTTAGGGGTTCTAGTTTCCAAAATGGTGTCACTTGTGGGGGGTTTCCACTGTTTAGACACATTAGGGCCTCTACAAACGCGACATGGCGTCCAGCCAATTCTGAGTTGAAAAAGTCAAACGGCGCTCCTTCCCTTCCAAGCTCTGCCATGCACCCAAACAGTGGTTTACCCCACATATGGGGTATCAGCATGCTCAGGACAAATTGCACAAAAACTTTTGGGGTCTTGTTACCCTTGGGAAAATAAAAATTGTGTGAACAGATCGTTTTTGTGGAAAAAATATGATTTTTTATTTCACGGCTCTATGTTATAAACTTCTGTGAAGCACTTGGAGGTTCAAAGTGCTCACCACAGATCTAGATAAGTTCCTTAGGGGGTCTAATTTCCAAAATGGGGTCACTTGTGGGGGGTTTCCACTGTTTAGACACATCAGGGCCTCTACAAACACGACATGACGTCCAGCCAATTCTGCGCTGAAAAAGTCAAACGGCGCTCCTTCCCTTCCAAGCTCTGCCATGCACCCAAACAGTGGTTTACCCCCACATATGGGGTATCAGCATGCTCAGGACAAATTGCACAAAAACTTTTGGGGTCTTGTTACCCTTGGAAAAATAAAAATTGGGGTGAAAAAATTGTTTTTGTGGAAAAAATATGATTTTTTATTTTCACTGTTCTATGTTATTAACTTCTGTGAAGCACTTGGAGGTTCAAAGTGCTCACCACACATCTAGATAAGTTCCTTAGGGGGTCTAGTTTCCAAAATGGGGTCACTTGTGATGGGTTTCCACTGTTTAGACACATCAGGGCCTCTACAAACGCGACATGGCATCCAGCCAATTCTGCGTTGAAAAAGTCAAATGTCGCTCCTTCCCTTGCGACCTCTGCCGTGCGCCCAAAAAGTGGTTTACCCCCACATATGGGGTATCGGCTTATTCAGGAGAAATTTTTTCTTTTAACACTTGTGAAAATAAAAAAAATAGGTTCCGAAGTAAAGTTTTTGCAAAAAAAGTTAAATGTTAATTTTTTCCTTCCACATTGCTTCAGTTCCTGTGAAGCACGTAAAGGGTTAATAAACTTTTTGAATGTGGTTTTGAGCACCTTGAGGGGTGCAGTTTTTAGAATGGTGTCACTTTTGGGTATTCTCTATCATATAGACCCCTCAAAGTGACTTCAAATGTGATGTGGTCCCTAAAAAAAATGGTGTTGTAAAAATGAGAAATCGCTGGTCAACTTTTAACCCTTATAACTTTGTAAAAAAAAAAAAATTTGGTCCCAAAATTGTGCTGATGTAAAGTAGACATGTGGGCAATGTTATTTATTAAGAAATTTGTGTGACATATCTCTCTGATTTAAGGGCATAAAAATTTAAAGTTTGAAAATTGTTACATTTTCAAAATTTTCGCCATATTTCCGTTTTTTTCATAAATAAACACAATTCATATCAAAGAAATTTTACCACTAACGTGAAGTACAATATGTCACGAAAAAACAATCTCAGAATCAGCGGGATTCGTTAAAGCGTTCCAGAGTTATAACCTCATAAAGTGACAGTGGTCAGAATTGTAAAAATTGGCCCTGTTATTAAGCTGCAAAATGGCTCTGTCACTAAGGGGTTAAAGCCACAATAAGGCGACAAAACATAAGACATAAGAGCGGGGTGTAGGGAAGAAAAAAGGGGAGTTAAACCTCACCAAATGCTGCCAGCCATATGGGATTTGGTGAGGTTTAACTCCCCCTTTTTTCTTCCCTACACCCCGCTCTTTGACACAATATAACCTTTCATTGTGTTTAAGCTATGTAATTGCGGTGGGTCTGGATATACTTTCCTCTGAACACACTCCTGACTCTGACTATGGTAATCAGCTATGGGACTATGGTGTGCCCCAGGCTTTCTAGTGTTCATTATATCTAGGGATTTTTTCCTCCTGTTATTGAATTGGCTATATTATGTTATGGTGTTTTTCTGCTTGCCATATGTTTTCATGTCTTTTTATACACATCATTGTCATGTTATGTCTTATGTTTTGTCGCCTTATTGTGGCTTTAATAAACTTTTTATATTTTTGCAATGAAAATGAAAACTCCATTTTTTCTCCTGTTTTGTTGTTCCCAATTTAAAGGAGCGGGTCTCCTACACTTGGAATGCCCATACACTAAGTTTATGGTCTGGCAAACATATTCCCCTGTGGGGTACACCTGAACCTTTTCTATAACAAGTACTTTACGCCCAGCATAACCACCCACCCTTGTTAGGAATTCGACACTGGCTGTAACAGCACGTAACACGTTAATCCTGGTGATCTACTGGCAGCGGCTGATGAGACGTGGAGGAAGGCCTGATTAAAAACTAGGGCCAATTTAAAGGAGCGAGTGTCCTACACTTGGAATGCCCATACACTAAGTGGCAAACATTTTCCCCTGGCGGTAGATATAAACATAGTGTCTAAAATTTTTTTTAGGGGCATCATAGACATCTTTCAAAACTGTTACGTCGTTTCCTACACAGTTGCTGCTGGGAAGGTGCAGGTTTTTAGGAAAAATATGGTGGACGAATCGTTGGATGAAGTGATCAGGAAAAGGGGCATGGTGATGACAGGAATGGGAAAGTACATGATTGATAAAAGCAGTGGCTATGGGAGGTATGAGATCCAGGATACAGCCTACAATGATTCGTCATTTAGCCACTATCAATTACCAGAATCGGTTTCATGCCCGTCAGAAGATCGGTGTAACAGATGCGCGTGTTATACTCGGCCTAAGAAATGCCCATCTAAAATATGTTGCCAAACATGCACATGTCTGTGTAAAGGGCAAAGGGCAACATGTTCGTGAGATGCTGAATTAGAGAAAAAAGATCAGTGTCTGAGGAAAACCAACCAAACTGATGGATGCTCGTGAAAAACTAAGTTTAAAGAGGAGTGCACCGTCCGTAACTATAAACAAACCTGTAGCACAAGCTTCTTCATCTTCACCCATACATATTAACAATAAGAACCAAATGTCCCAGTGGAAAATTATTTGTGATAGTGTAACGAACACTGTTAAAGGAATGCCACTAAACGTATATAAACACGACCCTTGGAAACACCAGATTTCCTCTTTACAAGATATGGACGATGATGGTATTGATGATAACTTTGAAATTTACCACATCCACACCAAGAAGATGAATATCACAGCTGCAAAAAATATGCAAAAAAGGCAGTGAATGTCTGGAAAATTATTTTCTCTAGGGGTAAGTTACCCTCTTACTAAAGTGGTACAGAATGATGCATACACAGCTCTGATGTCTACTCAGTGTGAGATGCTTGATAGATGATGTATTCTGATTTGTCCATGTCCACTTTTTGAAAGCGAGCAGAAAAGATGGATGATATAGCGGGAAGATGTGTGATTTGGGTCAGTAAGGAGGTGATGTCAGGTACAGACAGGTAGATCTGCGTGTCATCGGCGTAGTGATGATATTGCAAACCGTGCCATTACATCAGCTGTCCCAGGCCGAAGGTGTAGATGAAGAAGAGTAGGGGTCCTTAGAACAGAGCCTTGGGGAACACCGAAAGACAGGTGTCGAGATCAGGAGGTGGTGTGGGAGAGGAAGACAATGAATGTCCCCCTAACAGTCTTTATGTTTTTAAAGACTCTGCCGATAACCCCAAAAAGGCCGTTTGCACCACTGGCCATGCCCGCATCAGCAGGGGTTGCAAAACTACCAGCCTTACCACCACCAGCATGATCAGGCACATGGCAGCAAAGCACCCGACTTTGTTGGTTGAACACCAGGCTCCATGAACAGTGTCTTTGGTGATACCACTGCGTCTTCCACTGTTGTGCGTGCAAGCCTATCCCCTGTCCATGGTGCATGCAACGATGCCTCTTGCCCTGCATCTGTAGTTGCACACAAACTCAACTAGCACCATTAACAATCACGTCCATGGCCTTGTCCCAACGCAGCGTTCATTTGTCCATACCCCAGTCCTTGGAACACAAGCGTAAATATGCAGTCAATGCCACACAGGCCAGAGTACTAAATTCACACATTTCTTGACTGTTTGCAATGGAAATGTTGTTTATTAGGCTCGTGGGATATGGAAGCTTTCCTCTACCTGATGGCGGTGACTGTAACAAGGTACTCAGTCCCCACCCGCCACTATTTCTCCTGGTCTGCCGTAACGACATTACACAAGCAAGCACGTGTTCCACAACATTACCCGGGCCCTCAACAATGCTGTTACAGGGAAAGTGCACCTAACCATGGACACGTGGACAAGTGATTGTGGGCAGGGACAGTACATCTCGATGATGGCACACTGGGTTAGCACTGAATAAGTCATGAGCCAGTCGGACATTGGGAGACAATGTCACAGATGTATGGAGGAGACAGTTTCTGGAATGCTTTGTATGTCATAGTTATGCTTTTGAGCTGTAGCCAATGGGCAATAGGAAGGCAGTGAAGGGCCTGACAGAGAGAAGAGGCTGGGGAATAAAGGAGGGACAGTTGGATTACTGTGGCAGCAGAGTTTAGGATAGATTTGAGTGGTGCAAGAGTGCTGGAGGGGAGGCCAAAGAGTATAACGTTGCACTAGTCGAGGCGGGTGTGCACAAATATTTTTGAAGTTTTTTGGAATGTACAGATCCAGGAAATATTTTTGAGTTGTAGTGGGCCGGAGGAGGCAAGGGCTTGGATATGTAGCTTGAAAGTGAGGGCAGAGTCAAGGATCACCACAAGGCCACGAACAAGCGGGAATATTTTTCACGGTCTGCTGTCCCGGCATTGCACAGGCACGTGTCCCACAACATTACCCGTGTCCTCCACAATGCTGTTACTTGGAAACTCAACCTAACCACAAACACCTGGACAAGTGCTTGTGGTCAGGGATTGTACATCTCACTGAGGGCACACTGGATTAAGATAGTGGAAGCCGGGACCCACTCCGACCTTGGTATGGTGCACGTCCTCCCAACCCCTAGTATTGCGGGCCCTACATAAATCTGGGTTGCCCCCCACAGTCTACAGATCCTGCACCTTCTCCTCCTCCTTCGCCTCCTCTTCAGCTTCCATCTCCAAAAGTAGCACATCGGTCAAATGCTGGAAGCACTGCAGCACTGCCTCATCAAAACGGCAAAAGGCTGTGCTGAAGCTAATATGCTTAGGTGACAAAACGCACAATGATGAAGAGTTGTGCACAGCTCGGAAAGAGCAGGCAGATCTGTGGCTGACACCGCTGAACCCACAGCCAGCCATGGTTGTGTGTGATGAGCCGCCCTCCCAGGGCCGTGGGGGTACTCGAATTCGAGCCCATTAACTCCTATGGGGGATGTCAAGGCAACACAGCTCAGTCCGTGGCCCTAGGCACTCACCCGTAATGGGGGATATTTACAGGGGAATAAATGTTTATAGGATGATTCGTGACACCACCTGTAGTACCTGGTCAGGGTGACCAGCGCTGCTGTGCAGATCCACTGAAGGGTTGGTGTTGTGCAGCTAGATGTTAGGCCTCCCACAGGTGAGGCTGAGTCCTTCAGGGCAGGTAGATGTGTAGGGATGCAGAACGGAAAGGAACCCGGCAGTTAGGGGTAAGAAGAGGGACACACACACAAGTCACTTTGGAACCTTTACTGAAGATGTTGCAGGCACATCCCGGGGCACTGTAGGGTGAAGGGTGCACATCCAGATTTTCCCACTGAGTAGGTGTGTTGCCTCCTGTTCCTTGCCTTTCTGTATGAAGTCCTGGCCTGCATGTAGCTGGGCCTAACTTAGTCTCCGTCCTGCACCTGGCTGATCTTGTGGTTGGACCTTTTCTTGAAGTACACAGTCTCTGCTTGCAGTGCACTGCCTACCAGACTCCGTCCTCCTGACCTGGTTACGTATCAACTCTGTGGTGCTCCTGGGACCTGTAGTCCTCCAGGAACTCCGGTGTTCTCGTAATGGGTCGTGGAGATCCCTATAGGCTCGGACCCCGGCGTCCGGTAAATACTTGTTGAGGTGAGCTGATAAGGCTCCTCTGCCTCCTTTTACTACTCTTTCCACTTGCCTTCGGCCTACTTGGGCCCTCACACAATTACACACACTGGCAGTTGGTGGGCTGCCTCTCCTGCCGCTCTCAGAGCGTCGGCACGCTCCTGGCTCTCAACTTGAGCTATGGAGTGTTATGTTTTGGTAGCTGAGGAGAGCAGGCAAAAACGGCAATACACCAGAGAGGTTGGAATCTATTGGATTGCAGTACCCTGACTAACCACCACAACTAAAGGCAGCCGTGGAGCGTTCCTACGTTGGTCCTAGACGCCTCGTCACAGCCTGAGAGATTAACTACACCTAAAGATAGAAAGAGGAAAGCTATCTGCCCCGGAGCAGATCCCCAAAGAACATAGGAAGCCCCCAAACATGTAATGGCGGTTAGACAAGAAGAAATACAGACACAGACAGAAAATAGTATGAGCAAACGCTGGGGCCCAATCTGCCTAGACAGAAAAGGATAGAAAGTATACTCACTGCAATCCAAAAAAACCCTAAAAAATGCCAACGCTACTGATTGCAAAAACACCTGAGATCACACGACCTCTACCACCTAAATCAGTTCTCTGGTGTAACAAAACTAAGCCGCAGCCACTGAAAAAACTGGAAAAGGCAAATGAACAAATAACAATGGCTCCAGCGGAATTGAGAGGAGCCCAAGCCCCCCGGGGGGGAACCTGGCTAACCTCACAGAAATGCAGAGAAATTTGCAAATGGTAAGCACAAAAACAAAAACAGAAAATATCTTATCTGAAAGCAGAGGAAGAGGCAAGACTCAGCAAGCTTCCAAGTGAACCAGGAACCACAGTTGAGACAAGAACAATTGATCACCGGCAACCAAGATGGGAGGGAACCTCCCTTATATCAGACCAGTCTGTAACTCCTGATTGCCAATCCTCATTGAATGGTTCAGTACTGTTTGTAACCACCAGAGGGAGCTTCTGCTCAGAATTCATTTCCAAAACATTCACAACAGTACCCCCCCCTTGAGGAGGGGTCACCGAAATCTCATTTGTGCAACCAGGTCGGTCAGGATGAGCTCGGTGATAGGCACGGATCAGTCTCCCAGCATGGATGACCAAAGCAAACACCCAAGAATTGTCCTCCTGACCATAACCTCTCCACTTAACCAAATACTGGAGTTTCCGTCTAGAAAAACGAGAATCCAATATTTTCTCAACCACATACTCCAGATTGCCCTCAACCAAAACAGGGTCGGGAGTCGCAGCCATAGGAACCACTGGCTCGACAAACCTCTTTAATAAGGACTTGTGGAACACGTTATCGATCTTAAATGTCCCTGGAAGAAGTAAACGAAAGGAAACAGGATTAAGAATCTCCATGATCTTATAAGGTCCAATGAACCTAGGCTTAAATTTAGGAGATGTAACTCTCATAGGGATATTTCTTGAGGACAACCAGACCAAGTCCCCCACTTTAAACCGAGGACCATCATTCCTATGCCGGTTGGCAAACCGCTGGGCCTTCTCCTGTGAGAGGGACAACCTCTCCACTACCTGGTCCCAAATCTGCTGCATACGCTCCACAACAGAGTCAACACCCGGACAGACAGAAGCCTCCGTCTGTCCCGAAGAATATCGAGGGTGAAACCCAAAATTGCAGAAAAATGGAGACATCAAAGTGGCAGAGCTTGCCCTATTATTAAGAGCAAATTCAGCCAAAGGCAAAAAGAGACCCAGTCATCTTGATCAGCAGACACAAAGCATCTCAGATAAGTCTCCAATGTCTGGTTTGTTCTCTCAGTTTGTCCATTGGTCTGAGGATGAAAAGCAGAGGAGAAAGACAATTGAACACCAAGTTTAGAACAAAAAGTCCTCCAAAATCTGGAAACAAACTGGACTCCTCTGTCAGACACAATGTTCTCAGGAATGCCGTGTAACCGAACCACGTGCTGAAGGAACAAAGGCACCAATTCGGAGGAGGAAGGCAACTTAGGTAATGGCACAAGATGTATCATCTTGGAAAACCTATCACAAATCACCCAGATAACGGTCATTCTCTGAGAAACAGGGAGGTCGGAAATAAAATCCATAGAGATATGGGTCCATGGTCTCTTGGGCACAGGCAATGGCATCAACAAACCACTAGAGCGAGAGCAAGGCTTGGAGCGAGAGCAAGTCCCACAGGACTGCACAAACTCCCTGACGTCACGAGACAAAGTAGGCCACCAAAAGGACCGACTAACCAAGTCTCTGGTACCAAAAATTCCGGGATGACCAGCCAGCGCGGAACAATGAATCTCAGACATCACACTCTTTTTCCACTGGTCCGGGACAAACAATTTCCCAACAGGGCAGCGCTCGGGCCTATCCTCCTGACACCCCTCCAGAGCCAGTCTCAAATTGGGCGAGATGGCGGAAAGAACTACACCTTCTTTCAAAATAACAGAAGGATCAGATACCTCAGGAGAGTCCGCAAGGAAACTCCTCGAGAGGGCATCCGCCTTAAAATTCTTAGTGCCAGGAAGAAAGGAAACCACAAAATTAAAACGTGTGAAAAACAAGGCCCACCTGGCCTGTCTAGGATTAAGTCGCTTGGCAGATTCCAGATAAACCAGATTCTTATGGTCAGTAAGGACCACCACTTGATGTTTGGCTCCCTCCAGCCAATGTCTCCACTCTTCAAAAGCCCACTTCATGGCCAATAACTCCCGATTACCCACGTCATAATTACGTTCAGTAGGAGAAAATTTTCGAGAGAAAAAGGCACAAGGGTTACTTTTAGAGGTCTCTGGATCTCTTTGGGACAAAACGGCACCTGCCCCAATTTCAGAGGCATCAACCTCCACCTGAAATGGCAGAGAAACATCAGGCTGCCGTAGAACAGGAGCAGAAGTGAATCTCTGCTTAAGTTCCTGAAATGCAGAGACTGCCTCAGGAGGCCAATTCACCACATCAGAACCCTTTTTGGTCAAATCAGTTAATGGTTTAACAATAACCGAGAAATTACCAATAAATTTACGATAAAAATTGGCAAAACCCAAAAATCTTTGAAGAGCCTTTAATGAAGTAGGTTGGACCCAATCACAGATGGCCTGAAGCTTGACCGGGTCCATTTCAATAACAGATGGGGACAAAATAAATCCCAAAAATGAGATCTTCTGTACGCCAAAAAGACACTTTGATCCCTTCACATACAGAGCATTCTCTCTCAAAATCTGGAATACAGTTCGAACATGTTTCACATGAGAGTCCCAGTCATTGGAAAAAATCAAGATATTGTCATGGGTGTATCGCCACAAGGATCGTCGCGATTACACACTCTGACTTCTCACAGCTGAGTTGCTGTTTCTTTGTGTTTGGTAATGAGGGAGTTAATTTTACCTAGCTCTTTGCTAAGACTAGGTCCAGCCTCGCCCGGCTGCTTTTGATTATGTTCTAATTAGATTCCTTCATATACCTGCCAGTCTGCTTGTTAGATGCCGGTGAAAGCATTCATGTAGTCTAGCAGACTGGATCGGTTCTGAGAATACTTAAGCTAAGAGTTCCTTAGTTGTTTTTACTCTTATAGCTTATAGTTTATCTCTGAGACCTTAGGTGTTCCTACTGTGTGTGAGTGTTGTATGTAAGACTTTATTTACGTTATTTCTTGTCTTTCTTGTATGTCTTTCTGTTTATTAACCGTTACCTGTTCATTCCCTTTGGTGGTAATCAGGGTCCTTCTTAGGACTAGATTACAGTTGGCAGGGATTGATAGGAGACAGGGTTTACGCTGGTGGCCTGGACCTCTGTACCTTTAACAGTACCTCCAGGTAGAGGGATTAGTTAGGACCCCAGTTTAGGGTCAGCATAGACCCCGGTCACCCTCTAGCCGGAGACAGCGTATAACGAATTCCGTATTGACCCACTGGACATTCTGTCAGGTAATTCTATGTTATCATATATCTATGCGCATGTTATATAGTATGTTGCCCTTTTGATATAGATTACTGTCATCACATATATATATCTGCTATACAGCGTGACATTTTCACCGGCCATACTAAAGATTCTCTCCAGCTGTCATGGATCCAGTAGCCCAGCTGGCCCGGCAGTTGCAGGGGTTGTCCATGGAGTTTGCAGACATTAAGTCCAAGGTTTTGTTCCCCCCGGAGCAAACCAGATCTGAACCTAAGGTTGCTCTCCCGGACAGGTTCACTGGTGGGCGGGACAAATTTTTTACTTTCCGGGAGGCATGTAAATTGTACTTTCGGCTGCGGCCTCGGTCATCTGGGAGTGAAGAGCAGAGGGTGGGAATTGTTATCTCGCTCTTACAAGGGGACCCTCAATCTTGGGCGTTCTCTATTCCTCCAGGCTCCCCAGATCTCCAGTCAGTGGATCGATTTTTTTACTGCCCTGGGTCTGGTATATGATGATCCGGATCGAGTTTCCCTTGCTGAAACAAAGTTACGTAAAATACGGCAAGGAAATCGTCCAGCAGAGGAATATTCTTCTGAGTTCCGTAGATGGGCAACAGATACTCAGTGGAATGACCCAGCTCTTAGGAGCCAGTTTTGTCAAGGGTTGTCTGACAAATTAAAAGATGTGTTGGCTCAGTATGATTCTCCTCCATCACTGGAGGCTGCTATGGCCCTCGCTATTCGCATTGATAGACGAATTCGGGGAAGACGCGAGGTAACTCCGCCTCCCGTGATGACTCCACCTACTACTAAAGTCCCTTATACTGAGGTTCCCCTGGTCTGTTCTGAGGAACCCATGCAGTTGGGAGGGACATCTTTTTGTAGGAGGGAATTGGCGGTGCACCGCAAGACTAGAAGGTGTTTCTTTTGCGGGAGAGAGGGACATTTTGTTGGGGGGTGTCCATCCCGGGCCTCTTTGAGCAAAGGAGTTAACCTGGGAGTGTGTATTTCGTCCCCAAATCCCTCTCAGTTTCTCGTGCCTGCGGAGGTGGTGATTGGTACTAGAACTGAGAGGATTTCTGTTTTTCTTGATAGTGGGTCCGGGGCTAATCTGGTGGACGCTCGGTTTGCCCAGGTGCATGGTATGCAACTGAGTGTATTGGCCAAACCGGTCCCTATAGTCTCTATTGATTCTAGACCTCTCGGTCAAGGTAGCTTGGTACAAGCTGTTCATAACATAGATCTTCGAGTAGGGGCAAGACATAAAGAGCAATTGTCTTGTTATGTGTTGGAGGGTCTACCTACTCCTATTGTGTTGGGACTTCCTTGGTAGGCTAAACATAACCCAGTGATTGATTGGCAATCCGGAAAGATAAGCCAGTGGGGTGAATTTTGCAGGAATAACTGCATGAGCACGGTCATCGGTGCGGTTGTGCCTAGGACTTTGTCTCCTTTTCTGGAGGACTTTGGGGAGATGTTCTCAGAGGAGGGGTGTAAAGAGTTACCTCCTCATCGCGCATATGACTGCTCAATAAAGTTGCTTCCTGATGCCTTATCTCGTACTTTCCCAGGGGCCGGGAAGACGGATGATCCGGTTCCTATTCCTCAGGAGGGAGTTGTAGTGTCAGCTGTATGCTCTGAGCTTGAGGGGGAGGTATTGGGGGCTCAGGGGGACGCCCCGGTGGGAATTCCAGGGAGACTGATAGTTCCAGATCGGTTAAGACTGAAGGTTACGGGGAACCGTTACAAACGGATGGCTGATAGGGGGAGAGTTTCTGGTCTAGATCTGAAGGTGAACGATCTAGTTTGGTTGTCTACCAGGAATATAAAACTTAAAGTTTCCTCCTGGAGGTTGGGTCCCAGATTCATCGGGCCGTACAGGATCAGTTCCATAATTAATCCTGTGGCATTTCGTCTGGACCTCCCTCCTACGTTTAAAATTCATAATGTGTTTCACAAGTCATTACTTAAAAAGTATGTGGCACCAGTCATACCGTCACCTCTACCTCCGCCTTCAGTGGTGGTCAATGATAACGTGGAATTTCATGGGTCGAAAATCATTGACTCACGTCTCAGTCGCCGATCCCTTCAGTACTTGGTTCATTGGAGGGGGTATGGTCCTGTGGAGAGGACGTGGGTCCCTGCGTCTGATGTTAACGCAGATCGATTGGTTCGGACCTTTCACACAACTCCCCGGGCAGACCTGGCCCTGAGGGTCCGGAGTCCCCTCGTAGAGGGGGGGGTACTGTCATGGGTGTATCGCCACAAGGATCGTCGCGATTACACACTCTGACTTCTCACAGCTGAGTTGCTGTTTCTTTGTGTTTGGTAATGAGGGAGTTAATTTTACCTAGCTCTTTGCTAAGACTAGGTCCAGCCTCGCCCGGCTGCTTTTGATTATGTTCTAAATAGATTCCTTCATATACCTGCCAGTCTGCTTGTTAGATGCCGGTGAAAGCATTCATGTAGTCTAGCAGACTGGATCGGTTCTGAGAATACTTAAGCTAAGAGTTCCTTAGTTGTTTTTACTCTTATAGCTTATAGTTTATCTCTGAGACCTTAGGTGTTCCTACTGTGTGTGAGTGTTGTATGTAAGACTTTATTTACGTTATTTCTTGTCTTTCTTGTATGTCTTTCTGTTTATTAACCGTTACCTGTTCATTCCCTTTGGTGGTAATCAGGGTCCTTCTTAGGACTAGATTACAGTTGGCAGGGATTGATAGGAGACAGGGTTTACGCTGGTGGCCTGGACCTCTGTACCTTTAACAGTACCTCCAGGTAGAGGGATTAGTTAGGACCCCAGTTTAGGGTCAGCATAGACCCCGGTCACCCTCTAGCCGGAGACAGCGTATAACGAATTCCGTATTGACCCACTGGACATTCTGTCAGGTAATTCTATGTTATCATATATCTATGCGCATGTTATATAGTATGTTGCCCTTTTGATATAGATTACTGTCATCACATATATATATCTGCTATACAGCGTGACATTTATCATCCAAATAAACAATCAGAAATTTATCCACAAAATCCCTGAAAATGTCATTCATGAAGGACTGGAAGACAGAGGGAGCATTAGTGAGCCCAAAGGGCATCACAAGGTACTCAAAATGCCCCTCAGGGGTGTTAAATGCCGTCTTCCATTCATCCCCGTGCTTAATGCGAATAAGGTTATATGCCCCCTGAGGTCAAGCTTGGTAAACCAAGTAGCGTTTTTCACCCTGGAAAACAGGTCAGAAATCAAGGGTAACGGGTATTGATATTTCACAGTAATATTGTTCAAAAGACGATAATCAATACACGGCCTTAATGAACCATCCTTTTTGGCCACAAAGAAAAAACCGGCACCTAAGGGTGAAGAGGATGGTCTGATATGACCTTTCTCCAAAGACTCCTTGGTATAAGATCGCATAGCATCATGTTCAGGTACAGACAAGTTAAAAAGGCGACCCTTAGGAAATTTACCACCAGACACTAATTCAATAGCGCAGTCATAGCTCCTATGGGGAGGCAAGGATGCAGATTTACTTTCGCTAAACACATCAGAAAAATCAATCAAAAAGTCAGGAACATCCTGAGCCTGGGGGAGGCAGAAAAAACAGGAGTGTTGGTATTAACACATTGGCAGCCCCAACTGGTTACAGACACAGATTTCCAATCCAAAACAGGATTATGAGACTGTAACCAAGGGAAACCCAGCACGATAATGTCATGCAGATTATACAGAACCAAAAATTTGCAGCTCTCCTGATGATCAGGTTCAACCCTCATTATCACCTGAGTAGAGAACTGAGGTTTATTCTCAGCCAAAGGGGTAGAATCGATCCCCAGTAGGGGAATAGACTTCTGTAGGGGTATCAAGGGAAACCCACAACGTTTAGCGAAATCAAAATCCATCAGGTTAATAGCTGCTCCAGAATCAACGAAAGCCTGAGCAGAAAATGAGGACAGAGAGCATATCAGAGAAACAGTTAATAAAAACTTAGTCTGAACACTACCCAAGACAACTGAGCGTGCAAAACGTCTTCCCCGCTTAGGGCAGACTGAGATAGCATGAGAAGCATCACCACAGTAGAAACATAACCCATTGCGCTTTCGAAACTCATGACGCTGTGCCCCAGAAACCACTCTATCACACTGCATGGGTTCAGAAGCAGGTTCACAAGGCAACACTATTCCACGCATACTTCTCCGCTCACGCAAACGTCTGTCAATTTGAATCGCTAATGACATAGAATCATTGAGACCAGAGGGGCAGGGAATCCCATCATAACATCCTTTACACAATCTGACAGACCCTTCCGAAAAAGGGCTGCCAAAGCGTCGTCATTCCATTTGGTCAGGACTGCCCACCTACGGAATCTCTGACAGTATAACTCAGCGTCATCAAGCCCCTGATTTAATGCCAACAAGGCTTTTTCAGCTTGATCAGTGACATTAGGCTCATCGTACAATAACCCCAAAGCCTGAAAAAATGCATCAACATCACTCAAAACAGGATCCCCAGGTGTCAGGGAAAAAGCCCAATCCTGAGGATCGCCGCGCAGGAGAGAGATGACAATTTGAACCTGCTGCGCTGCGTTCCCTGAGGACTTAGATTTTAAGGCAAAAAACAATTTACAATTATTTTTGAAATTCAGAAACTTGGATCGATCCCCCAAAAACAAATCTGGCATGGGAATCCTAGGTTCCACAACAGGCAACCTAGCAAGATAGGTAGCAATACTCTGAACCTCAGTGGCAAGCTGATCCACACGGCCAGACAACTGTGCAAACTCCATTGAGAGAAAAAATCCTCCCCAGCACCCAGAGATACAGAGGAAAAAAAAAATGCAACAAACAGAAAAATATCTCTGACAACTCTAACAACCTTTTTTTTTTCTTTCAAAATATTTTTTCCCTTCTGTGAGTACCATATAAATTTCAGTTTAGGCCGGTGATACTATTATGATTTGGTAGCTGAGGAGTGCAGGTAAAAAAGGCAATACACCAGAGCAGTTGGAATCTATGAGATTGCAGTACCCTGACTAACCACCACAACTAGAGGCAGCCGTGGAGCGTTCCTACGTTGGTCCTAGACGCCTCGTCACAGCCTGAGAAACTAACTATACCTAAAGATAGAAAGATGAAAGCTATCTGCCCCGGAGCAGATCCCCAAAGAACATAGAAAGCCCCCAAACATGTAATGGCGGTTAGACAAGAAGAAATACTGACACAGACAGAAAATAGTATGAGCAAACGTTGGGACCCAAACTATCTAAATAGAAAAGGATAGGAAGGGCACTTACTGCAATCCCAAAAAACCCTGAAAAGCACCAACTTTACTAATTTCAAAAACACCTGAGATCACACGACCTCTACCACCTAAATTAGTTCTCTGGTGTAACAAAATCAAAACAGCAGCCACTGAAAAAAACTGGAAAAAGCAAATGTACAAAACATCAGTGGCTGAACTAAACTGAGAGGGCAAAAGCCCCCGGAGGGGACCCAGAAGGCCCCCACAGAAGTTTGTGGTGGGCTTGCCCAAGTCTCGGGGTTGCACCATCATTTGGGTAATCACCGACCATTTCTCCAAAATGGTGCATCTGGTGCCGCTACCACGGTTACCTTCTGCACGGGCTCTGGCAGCATTGTTCGTTAGGCACACCTTCCGTTTACACGGCATGCCGGACAAAATTGTCAGTGACCGAGGTCCCCAGTTTGCGTCTCGGTTCTGGAGAGAGCTTTGTCGTCTACTCAGTATTGAGTTAAATCTCTCTTCAGCGTACCATCCTGAGACGAATGGGTTGGTAGAGAGGGCCAACCAGACCTTGGTCACCTATCTACGACATTTTGTCTCAGCCAGGCAGGATGACTGGGCATCCTTGCTACCATGGGCTGAGTTTGTACTAAACAATGCTGTGGCTGACTCCACCGGACAGGCTCCATTCCTCCTGAACTACGGTCAGCATCCGCGGGTTCCGGTGCACATGCCCATGTCTTCCGCCGACTCCAGGGTGGCAGACTGGGCTGTGGAGGCACGGGACATTTGGGACCGTACCCAGGATGCCATTCAGGCGTCCAAAGAGAGGATGAGGTCTGCCGCCAACGCACATCGGCGCCCCGCTCCAACATTTGCTCCTGGGGACTTGGTGTGGCTCTCCGCCCGTAACATTAGGCTGCGAGTTGAGTCCACTAAGTTGGCACCCCGCTACCTGGGTCCTTTCAAGGTCCTCGAGCAGGTTAACCCTGTGGTATACCGTTTGGCTCTTCCACCACGCCTGGGTATCTCCGACACCTTTCACGTATCCCTCTTGAAACCCGTGCTCATGTCCCGGTTTTCCGAGTCATCTGCCGGGACATCGGGTTCGTCTACGGATGACCATGAGGTGAACGCCATCGTAGGGTGTAAGGTGGTATGGGGCAAAAGATTTTATTTGGTGGATTGGAGGGGTCCTGGGAGCCTGCCGAGCACGTTCACGTTCCGCAGCTCATCGCTGCTTTTGAACGCAGCGAGGCCCAGAGAAAGGGGGGCCCTAGGGGGGGGGTAATGTTAGGGGTTGAGTTCCCGCTTCTGCACAAGGGGAATCTCGAGCCATTCGTCTCCAGCCGCAGTGGACTCTGCTCAGCTTAGACGTCGGTCCCAGCGTCTAGCCCAGTCTTGCAGTGTGCAGAGGATTACTGCTCCTCCTTCAGACTCTGCTATTGTGGCCAGTACTGGTTAGCGGCGAGCAGACGTCTTTAGGACAAAGTCCTTGTTTTTCCCTTCTGAGCATGCCCAGGGTGAGATCTCTCATTGGAGATCAGGGGTCACATGCTCAGGTACTTCAGCAGCTCCTATTGGTCTGCCAGGAAGGTCCTGTGACTACTGGTGTTCTGGAATAAGTTTCATTGGTCCTTGTTTCTGGCAGGTCCTGTAGCTGTTATTATAAAAGGGTGGCAATGCTGAGCCGCCATGCGCTAGTATCAACCATTATATGCTTTGCGCCAGTGTGGTCATGCGTGTGTGTGGTTAGCGCCCGGCTGAAATAAGCCCCTAGAATACCGACTTAATCGGTGAGGAGTTTGGTATGTTAGCTGGTCAGTGTCGGTGTCCTAGATGCCCTAGATTACCGGCATAACCGGTGAGGAGTTTGATTGCCGTATTCAGGGCCTGGCGTTCAGACGCCATAGATTGCGGGTGACTCCCGCGAGGACATTAGCGTATGATCACGTTCTATGTTCGCTTAGCACTTAACTGTGTACCTGGGTGCCTGACAGGACACAGAACTTTTTCTCAGCGGCTCTGTGACGTAACAGGGTTCGCTTTCAACGCTAGACAGCGCCCTAGCGTGTTTATTTTGCGACTCAGTTGTGTTAAATGAGTTCGCACACATTGCCATATTGCGCTGCGGCACTCCTTTTAGCGGCTCTGTGAAATAACAGAGTTCGCACATATTGCCACAGCGCATTGCGGTGTTTATTTTGGCGACTCTGCGGATAACAGAGTTCGAGTCTTGCGCCATTTAACTAGCAGCAGGTTCCGCCTGCACGGTGGACCCCGGCTGCGAACGCACCTCTCAACTCATATATTTGGTGCGTTCCGCAGACCCTAACCCTAAGTAACAACGATAACAATAAATTATTAAACCCCCCCAAAAAATCATGCTCGTGACAACTTCAAATCTACAATGAGGTGGGGAAGATAACAACTACAGGGGTGTATTTACAATAATGTATTTACAATTATATTACTGAGGTTAGTCGAAAGTCGAGGACGCCTGAGGACAAGTAGGAGGAGGAGAGCATGGTCAGTCGTCCTCTTAGTGAGGACACGCAAGTATTGACTATGAGCAGTCTTGCACGCAAGGCTGAGTTTATATTACGCTGCATTTCCCGTCACCCTCGTGTTATCAAAATTTTGGGTGACCTGCAATACTGATTGGTCACACTTCTAGACCCACTCGGAAAGGAGAACTTTACATCTCTTATTCCAGAGGCAGACAGGTGTATTAAAATGTTGAAGGACCAGAGGGCCCTTCTTGTGGAATTATTAAAAAAATTCCCTTGTGAAAACGCTAGCAGCAGAGATCACAGTTTGTCGACCAAGCAGTCGGAGTGCAGTTAAGAGAGACACAACTCCAATTCAGCAGAGGCAGCGGAACACTGGCAAAGTTCGGGGAGATTTTTTTTCTCAGACCCTCCCATCGCCCTGGCCCTGAGGCGCAGTGGACTCTCACAAGGAGTAAAAACTTTGTGAAAATGCTGAGGGAGTAACTTGCTGACCATACCAACATCCTCTGTCATTCCTTGGTGCCTTATAATTATTGGTTATCCACGCTGAACACATAGCATGACCTGGCTTTCTGTATTGTGCACGTGCGCTGTACTCACGATCAAGGAACACACGGCGGTCACTGGGCACACGGCGCCTTGCTAAATGGCAGTACCACTTTTACTGGCGGGAGACACCGGGAACACCTTTGCAGTGCCAGTGCTCTAAGGACGGAGCACGCTGCTCAGCCTTCTATGTTCTGCTTGTCCATTCCAAAAATCTATTTTGTATTAAGCTGGCCCCATGCCTGTAGGTCACCGGATCTGTCTGTCTGCTGCAGTTTGCCGCAGCGTCGGCGCTTTGGATGCGTAGTGCACTGCCCCCTTTCATGCTCACAGCTGGGGACTCACTCATGCTTTTTGTTTTTTTCCCACACCTTTGGCACAGGTTCCCTGTGTAAACAAGCCCCATGGGTAATGGGACTTGTCTGTTCCCCTTTTCCTTCCCCCCGGAAACAGGGGACGCAGACTTGACATTTCCGGACCCGGCGCAGCACAGGTACGCGCAGCCCGGTCATCCTAAATCTGTACATATCTGGCCAATCAGTTCTTTAATGCAAGCATTATAGAAGTCATGTTCTTGCAATTTTCCAGAAAAAATTGTACATTACATCCAGAACAGTGGTGTCACTTTAAAGGACATTGTGGCTCATATCAATCCACAAGATGACACTAGTAGTCTCATACTTCTAATTTTCGGTGGAAAATCATTTCCAGAGTGATAATTTGTGTATGTTCTGACTTATGTAACATCATTTGGGTGATAATAATTATTCATAATTATTTGCTTCACAATATATTCATCTTTCTCTTTAAGGCTTCCGAATATAATGTTGTAAAAGTGAAAACAAGTTGGTGAAGTGTGTTTAAACTCAAATGTGAAAATAATTGTCATCTTTAATATTTCTAAATTTCATGTGCGGTTAACCAACCTCATTGATCTTATTGATTTTCTTTGGCAAGAAACCAACAGCTCCATCAATACCACGTGCTTTTCCAGTTAATTCATCATGCTTGTAAAGTAGAGGTGAGATTACGGATTTAGATAACATCTAGGGACTGTTGGCAACATGACACTGTGGCACGACCCACGGGGGTTTAGCTAACATTTTCACATACTTAGTGGACTGCAGAACAGAGTTGTCAGAAAAACAAGATTTTGATTGAATAACATGTTGGATTGTCAAGTTGAAACACCGATATAGTATTATTATAATTATTATTTAGCTATATTTCGCCATTTATTCCATGGTGCTGTACATGACAAGGGGTTACACACAAAGTAATAGATATCTTTTACAGTTAACAAATGCAAAATGACAGACTGGTACAGAGGGGAGAGGACCTTGTCTTTGCGGACTTACATTCTGTGGCATAATGGTTGAAGAGACAGAAGTTCAGGCGTGTTGCACCTCAGTTGGTGGAGAGGCGGCATCTCGGATGGTGGTGTACAAGTCACATCTATGACCACCATACTCTCCAATTGACACCTCTTGAAATGCAGCCAAAATGTCACAATCTCTAGCTTCTGTTACAGAAAATGCAGGGGCTCCTTTTTGACATCATCGTCACTATGTCATCCACCCCCTCATCTTCCACATCCACACCCTGCTCCTCCTCCTGACTTTCTGGCAATTGTGTCTCTTCATCGTCCACCTCTTGTAACCGTGGCTGCTCAAAGATTTGTGCATCGCTACATGGAATATCATCTTGCCCTGCTTCAAGTGGAGCGGGCGAGAGGCACAAATCTCCAAATGGAAAACTGAACAGCTCTTTGGAGTGTCCGAGTGTGGGATCAGTTGTCTCAGGGCACTCGGCATGGTGGGAGGAAGGAGGATCAGGGTGAGTAATATCCGGTCCACACTCACGGCTACTCAGACTTGACCATGTGGAAGACATGGTGGTGGTGGTAGCTAAGTGACTAGAAGCATTATCCGCTATCCAACCAACAATCGTTTCACACTGCTCTGGCTTCAATAGTGGTGTGCTGCAGTCCCCTAGAAACTGGAAGGTCGAGCGCGACGATGTGGGTCTTTGCTGTGGCCCACTTTCAGCTTGGCCACGGCCTCATCCTCTGCATGCACTATCTGCATCAAGTCCCTTGCCCCTTGCCTTGCCCATTTTAAATGGACTACTGAAATATTTGAAAAGCTCAATACAAATGGATTTATTTGGAGAAAAATTATATATGATCAGTATGCCTGCAAAGCGAAGATTTTTCCACCACAGATACACCAGGCTTCAGCCTGAGATAACAAACTGTATTTTTTTTTTTTTAGGTTTTGGGTTAATTTTTGAAAACACAAAATAATGAGTAGAACAAGGCTAGCAGACAGAAAAATTCAACGTATGCCTGCAAAGCAAAGATTTTTATACCACAGATACACCAGGCCTCAGCCTGAGATAACAGACTGTATTAATTTTTTTGGTTATGTTTTTTGTTACTTTTTGAAAAAAATAAAAAATGAGTAGAACAAGGCTAGCAGACAGAACTATGCAACGTATGCCTGCGAAGAAAGGATTTTTACACCACAGATACACCATGTTAGGGTCTGCGGAACGCACCTAATAGATATTGTAGAGAGGTGCGTTCGCAGCCTGGGGTCCACCGTGCAGGCGAAGCCCGTTACTAGCTAGTAAGATGGCGAAAGTAGCGAACTCTGTTATCCCGCAGAGCCGCTAAAATAAACGCCGCAGCGCGCTGTGGCAGTTAGTGCGAACTCTGTTAATCCCCAGAGCCGCTAACGGGAACGCCACAGTGCTATATGGCGGTAAGTACGAACTCACTTAACTTCAGTGAGCCGCAAAGTAAAACGCTAGGGCGCTGAACCAGCGTTATAAAGCGAACCCTGTTGCGTCACAGAGCCGCTGAGAAAAAGACTGTGTCCTGTTAGACTCACAGGGATACACAGATAACTGCTGTGTGCTGTCCATGATCACGCAGACAGCAACGCAATCAAGCAATCTCCTCACTGGAGAAGCCGGTATTCTAGGGGCTTATTTCAGCCAAGCCCTAACCACGTGCATCCAAATCTCACCGGAGAAGCCGGTATTCTAGGGGCTTATTTCAGCCGAGCCCTAACCACATGCGTACATGATCACACTGGCGCAAAGCACATAATGCAATTGATACTAGCGCATGGCGGCCCAGCCATGCCACCCCTTTATAGTAACAGCTACAGGACCTGCCAGAAACAAGGACCAATGAGAAACTGTTCCCAAACACATGTAGTTTCAGGACCTTCCTGGCGGACCAGTAGGAGCTGCTGCAGTACCTGAACATGTGACCCCTGATCTCCAATGAGAGATCTTACCCTGGGCATGCTCAGAAGGGGAAACACAGGACTTCGTTCCAAAGACGTCTGCTCCAGCACTGGCTATAATAGAAGATCCAGGAGAGGCAGCAGCAAGTCTCTGCACAGTATTGGAATGGGCAAGATGCTGGGACCGATGTCTCTGCTGAGCAGGTTCCACTGCGGATGGAGATGGATGGGGGACCGCAGCAGGACTGGTTCGAGACTCCCTTTGTGCAGCAGCGGGAACTCGAACCCTAACACACCAGGCCTCAGCCTGAGAAAACAGCCTGTATTAATTTTTTTCTATTTTTTTCGATAAAAAAGACTGCTGGATATAACGGGAGTGACAGACTGCCCAAAAAAAGGAAGATAGGCCTAAAATGCCTCAATTTTTGGCACACGGATGTATGAGGCATGTCACAGATAGACCCCACTGTAAAATGTGGCTTGTTTTTTAAATTAATGAAACACAGTGCTGTATATAAGTACAGTCACACCCAGTCCAAAAAAATTAAACTGGCCAAACTTTCAGCACGCACAGATATGAGCAGGCACAGAGATACCACACAGTAATATGTGTGGCCTGTTTTTATATTTGGCTAAATACTGGTGTATATAAGTACAGTGACACCCAGCACAAAAAAATTAAACTGGCGTAAACTGGCCAAACTTTCAGCACACACAGATATGAGCTGGCACGGAGATACCACACCGTAACATGTGTGGCCTGTATTTTTATTTGGCTTAATACTGATGTATATAAGCACAGTGACACCCAGCACAAAAAATAAAACTGGCGTAAACTGGCCAACTTTCAGCATGCACAGATATGAGCTGGCACGGAGATACCACACTAACATGTGTGGCCTGTTATTTTGTTTTTTTTGGCTTTATACTGGTGTATATAAGTACAGTGATACCCAGCACAAAAAATAAAACTGGCATAAACAGGCCAAACTTTCAGTACACACAGATATGAGCTGGCATGGAGATACCACACCGTAACATGTGTGGCCTGTATTCCAATTACACCTGGGGCTAGCTATATGCAGCCAATATATCATACAGGTAGCAGCAGCAGCACCAGAACACAGGAAGGGAATGGACCCTCTTGAGGTATGCATTGATCTATATACACACATACAGTGCCTGCAGGCCTTGCACTTATGTGTATAGAGCGAAGTACACCCCCCTGCCTACCTAACACTGGAACCTATATACTCCAGAATTAGTCCTTACAAGGACTGTTGGTTTATCTGGATTTGAGTAGTTTAGGATGGTAGACCCCACACTAAGAAATTGCAAAATCTGACCCTATCTCGGCAGCAACTCTCCCTACACTATCTCAATCCGGAGCTGAATGCGGCGAGCAGGGCGGCATCCTGTCTCTTATACCCCTGATGATGCTGTGTCGCCAGCCAATCACTGCACGACCACAACAAAGATGACTGCGGAGTTTCATTGCCTGGCAGGCAATCCCTGCATTGTGATTGTGTCTGTTAAGTCCGCCAAAAATGCTGGGTGGAGACAGAGTTCCCGCCGAGTAATCCCGGAAATGCTCGGTGCTCGCCGAGTAGACCGAGTACCGTGATACTCGGGCAAATAACAAGTAGTGGCCCTCATCACTAGTTATTATGAACAAGAGATGGTACATCCAAGAGGGGTTAAGATTACTCGGGATCTAGATTATTACGTCAAATTGGATCATGACATCTCCACTGAAATTTTTCTTGAATATACCACACTTATAAAAGGGGCCTATTCCTCAGGCTTATAAGAAGGAATTTAAATTTCTTAATATTTCCAGTTTCAGTATCCCATTCTTTTATTTCTTACTAAAAATACACAAAAATCCCTCCAACCCTCCCGGCCATTGAGCCGCCCGCCAGGCGCCCGCCAGGTACTCGGCACCGAGCCCGTCGACTTCTATGGGGGTGCCAGGCCAGATCTTCTAGAGCGGCATCCGCCTCTGCTTCCCGGGTAAGGACTCCAGCGGGTTCGAGCCCAGGAGATGGCTCAGGCTCCAGTTGCACTTCTTCATGGGGGAAGAGTGTCAGCTCCTCCATTCCCCCACACAGTGATTCCTTTCCTGCCGCCATCTCTTCCCAGTTGTGACTGATTATCCCCTCAGGAGGGGCCTGGTCTTTTGTATGGAGGCGAGACCTTCGCGTTCTTTTCCTCCCACTGAGTAGGATGAGGAGGCGGATTTCCTTTGCTGTGGGGCACGATCGGATATTGTAAAAGCACTTGGACTGGGCGGCCATTATTTTCGCGCCACTGAGTGAGCGCACGCCCACGAATTCACGCCCTCCTTCTTCACCAGCGCCTCATGACGCGAATATGGCGGCAAAATGGCGGTAAATGGCGGCAAAGTCACAAAAATGGCAAATACAGTCTTTTAGCACAGAAACAGTCAATTTAGGCACACAGAACTTGCATTTCACGAGCTTCAGAATCCTGTTTGTGACGCCAAATGAGCCGCCCGCCAGGGCCGTGGGGTACTCGGCACCGAGCCCGTCGACTTCTATGGGGGATGTCACGGGCAGCCACGGCTCGGTCCGTGGCCCTGGGCGCTCACCAAAAATGGGGATATTTACAGGGGATAAGTGTTCGTATATTGATGATTCGTGATGCCACCTGTAGTACCTGGTCAGGGTGACCAGCGCTGCTGTGCAGGTCCTCTGGGAGGGATAGTGTTGTGCAGATTGGTGTAAAGTCTCCTACAGGTGAGACTGTGTACTCCCAGGGCAGGTTGAGGTAAGATAAAGCAATGGTGCAGGAGGATGTAGCAGAGGGGAGTGTGCGTCGCTGGAATAATCAGGGAAACAGTTCTGTTGCAGTTTCAAGGTTTTACTCACAGTCTGTTGCATGCCATACAGATGCCAGCCGGGCACTGTGTCCTCCAAGTGATTGGTCCAGCAACCCTCAGGTAAGTTAGTCGCACTTCCAAAGACTCCCCTTTCAGTATGTTCCTTTCCGGCTTCTTCTCTAGGTGCTACTCTCCTAATCTTCCATGCACCCTGCCACCACAGAGCCCTCAGACGAGGGAGTATTGGGCCCTTTCAGTTACCAGACCAGACTAGTGGTTTACCAGACCAACCCAGTACGAAGGCTCTGGACGTACTTGACCCCTAAGCTTCCTCCTGGTGAGATTATGGTGGCTAGTGGCCTAGTGAAGTGACCACTGTTGTCGGTGTTACTAGTGGAGCTGAACTTTCCCACTAGGCTAGGGACCGGTCCCCGATGTTTGCCTGGTCCTTCCTTCTTCAGGATGGGGGGCACAGCTCCAATTGCTGTCTCGCCCTGGACCCTTTCACTCTCACAGCAAGGCTCCCTGATGTGGACTCAGAGGAGCAGCAGGACAGTCCAGTACCCACACACTGACTGTCTGCCTCAAACTGGATTCTCTAATCTCACACGCAGCCTAATGCTGCCTAAGTTCCACCCACCCAACTAGCTACACCCTGTTCTAACCAGCCTGAGTCAGATCATCCTCCCGAAGGGTCCGCCTGAGCTCAGCCAGCATGATGTGTGATGGATGCAGTGGTTGGAGTCAATGGGGTGCTTCCTCCTTACCTGAGAGTCAGGTGCCACACCGCTGGGTGCGATGCAGCATCTCTGTGGCGACTGGACCCTCAGGGCGCCACACCATCCCATAATGTCCGGTATCAACTCTATCACCAGCAATCTGTCGCACTAGGTGGACCTTTTTCTTCAAAAGTACGTTATCAATCTTGATTCATAGCTTAAAGACTCCTCCCATCTCATTGATGTTCTTCAGACTTACCCGTGTTTGTCTAATTGTGTCTTGTTAACATTAAATGTCCAAGCCCTCTGCACAAACATACCTCACGATCGTGGTCTGAAGGCAGTTGGCCAATTCTTTTTAACAGACGAACAACTGCCTATACCACAAAAGGATTTCTGTTATGATTCGGTAGCTGAGGAGTGCAGGTAAAAAAGGAAATACACCAGAGCAGTTGGAATCTATGAGATTGCAGTACCCTGACTAACCACCACAACTAAAGGCAGCCGTGGAGCGTTCCTACGTTGGTCCTAGACGCCTCGTCACAGCCTGAGAAACTAACTACACCTAAAGATAGAAAGAGGAAAGCTATCTGCCCCGGA
The DNA here is from genome assembly GCA_033576555.1 of Oophaga sylvatica. NCBI lineage: Eukaryota > Metazoa > Chordata > Amphibia > Anura > Dendrobatidae > Oophaga > Oophaga sylvatica. The sequence continues at coordinate 42,069 of JARQOD010000686.1, forward strand.
GCAGATCCCCAAAGAACATAGAAAGCCCCCAAACATGTAATGGCGGTTAGACAAGAGGAAATACTGACACAGACAGAAAATAGTATGAGCAAACGTTGGGGCCCAAACTACCTAAATAGAAAAGGATAGGAAGGGCACTTACTGCAATCCCAAAAAACCCTGAAAAGCACCAACTCTACTAATTTCAAAAACACCTGAGATCACACGACCTCTACCACCTAAATTAGTTCTCTGGTGTAACAAAATCAAAACAGCAGCCACTGAAAAAACTGGAAAAAGCAAATGTACAAACATAAGTGGCTGAACTAAACTGAGAGGGCAAAAGCCCCCAGAGGGGACCCAGAAGGACCCCACAGAAGTGCAGGACAAAATGCAAAAATCAAGCACAAAAACAAAAAGAAGAAAATGTCTTATCTGTTAGCAGGAGATGCAGACACGACACAGCAGGCTACAAAGGAAACAGGAATCAAGGATTTAGACCAGAACAATTGATCACCGGCAACCCTGATGGGAAGGCGACTCCCTTAAATAAGACCAGTCAGTAACACCTGATTCCCAATCCTCACAATCTTCACTGGACAGTCCAATACCGCTTGTAACCACCAGAGGGAGCCTCTGCTCAGAACTCATTTCAAGTACATTCACAACAGTACCCCCCCCTTGAGGAGGGGTCACCGAACCCTCACCTGAGCAACCAGGTTGGTCAGGATGAGCTCTATGATACGCACGGATGAGTCTCCTAGCATGGATGTCCGAAGCAAACACCCAAGAATTGTCTTCCTGACCATAACCTCTCCACTTAACCAAATACTGGAGTTTCCGTCTAGAAAAACGAGAATTCAAAATTTTCTCAACCTCAAACTCCATATTGCCCTCAACCAGAACAGGGTCAGGAGGCAAAGCAGTAGGAACCACTGGCTCAACAAACCTCTTCAACAAGGACTTGTGGAACACATTATGGATCTTAAATGTCCCTGGAAGAAGCAAACGAAAAGAAACAGGATTAAGAATCTCCATGATCTTATAAGGTCCAATGAACCTAGGCTTAAATTTAGGAGATGCCACTCTCATAGGAATATTTTTGGAGTACAACCAGACCAAGTCCCCCACTTTAAACCGAGGACCATCAGTCCTATGCCGGTTAGCAAACCGCTGGGCCGTCTCCTGAGAGAGGGACAACCTCTGCACTACCTGGTCCCAAATCTGCTGCATACGCTCCACAACAGAGTCAACACCTGGACAGACAGAAGCCTCCGTCTGTCCTGAAGAAAATCGAGGGTGAAACCCAGAATTACAGAAAAATGGAGACATCAAAGTGGCAGAGCTAGCCCTATTATTAAGAGCAAACTCAGCCAAAGGCAAAAAAGAGACCCAGTCATCCTGATCAGCAGACACAAAGCATCTTAGATAAGTCTCCAATGTCTGATTTGTTCTCTCAGTTTGACCATTGGTCTGAGGATGAAACGCCGAGGAGAAAGACAATTGAACACCAAGTTTAGAACAAAAGGTCCTCCAAAATCTGGAAACAAACTGGACTCCTCTGTCAGACACAATGTTATCAGGAATGCCGTGCAAACGAACCACGTGCTGAAGGAACAAAGGTACCAATTCAGAGGAGGAAGGCAACTTAGGTAATGGCACAAGATGTATCATCTTGGAAAACCTATCACAAATCACCCAGATGACGGTCATTCTCTGAGAAACAGGGAGGTCGGAAATGAAATCCATAGAGATATGGGTCCATGGTCTCTTGGGCACAGGCAATGGCATCAACAAACCACTAGAGCGGGAGCAAGGCTTAGAGCGAGAGCAAGTCCCGCAGGACTGCACAAATTCCCTGACATCACGAGACAAGGTAGGCCACCAAAAGGACCGACTTACCAAGTCTCTGGTACCAAAAATTCCGGGATGACCTGCCAACGCGGAACAATGAATCTCAGACATCACACTCTTTTTCCAGTGGTCCGGGACAAACAATTTCCCAACAGGGCAGCGCTCGGGCCTATCCTCCTGACACCCCTCCAGAGCCAGTCTCAAATTGGGCGAGATGGCGGAAAGAACTACACCTTCTTTCAAAATAACAGAAGGATCAGATAACTCAGGAGAGTCCGCAAGGAAACTCCTTGAAAGGGCATCCGCCTTAACATTCTTAGTGCCAGGAAGAAAGGAAACCACAAAATTAAAACGTGTGAAAAACAAGGCCCACCTGGCCTGTCTAGGATTAAGTCGCTTGGCAGATTCCAGATAAACCAGATTCTTATGGTCAGTAAGGACCACCACCTGATGTTTAGAACCCTCCAGCCAATGTCTCCACTCTTCAAAAGCCCACTTCATGGCCAATAACTCCCTACTACCCACGTCATATTTACGTTCAGTAGGAGAAAATTTTCGAGAGAAAAAGGCACAAGGGTTACTTTTAGAGGTCTCTGGATCTCTTTGGGACAAAACGGCACCTGCCCCAATTTCAGAGGCATCCACCTCCACCTGAAATGGCAGAGAAACATCAGGCTGCCGTAGAACAGGAGCAGAAGTGAATCTCTGCTTAAGTTCCTGAAATGCAGAGACTGCCTCAGGAGGCCAATTCACCACATCAGAACCCTTTTTGGTCAAATCAGTTAATGGTTTAACAATAACCGAGAAATTACCAATAAATTTACGATAAAAATTGGCAAAACCCAAAAATCTTTGAAGAGCCTTTAATGAAGTAGGTTGGACCCAATCACAGATGGCTTGAACCTTGACCGGGTCCATTTCAATAACAGATGGGGACAAAATGAATCCCAAAAATGAAATCCTCTGTACGCCAAAAATACACTTTGATCCCTTCACATACAGAGCATTCTCTCTCAAAATCTGGAATACAGTTCGAACATGTTTCACATGAGAGTCCCAGTCATTGGAAAAAATCAAGATATCATCCAAATAAACGATCAGAAATTTATCCACAAAATCCCTGAAAATGTCATTCATGAAGGACTGGAAAACAGAAGGAGCATTAGTGAGCCCAAAGGGCATCACAAGGTACTCAAAATGCCCCTCAGGGGTGTTAAATGCCGTCTTCCATTCATCCCCGTGCTTAATGCGAATAAGGTTATATGCCCCCCTGAGGTCAAGCTTGGTAAACCAAGTAGCGTTTTTCACCCTGGAAAACAGGTCAGAAATCAAGGGTAACGGGTATTGATATTTCACAGTAATATTGTTCAAAAGACGATAATCAATACACGGCCTTAATGAACCATCCTTTTTGGCTACAAAGAAAAAACCGGCACCTAAGGGTGAAGAGGATGGTCTGATATGACCTTTCTCCAATGACTCCTTGATATAAGACTGCATAGCGTCATGTTCAGGTACAGACAAGTGAAAAAGGCGACCTTTAGGGAATTTACTACCAGGCACTAATTCAATAGCGCAGTCATAGCTCCTATGGGGAGGCAAGGATGCAGATTTACTTTCGCTAAACACATCAGAATAATCAATCAAAAAGTCAGGAACATCTTGAGCCTGAGGGGAGGCAGAAAAAACAGGAGTGTTGGTATTAACACATTGGCAGCCCCAACTGGTTACAGACACAGATTTCCAATCCAAAACAGGATTATGAGACTGTAACCAAGGGAAACCCAGCACGATAATGTCATGCAGATTATACAGAACCAAAAATTTGCAGCTCTCCTGATGATCAGGTTCGACCCTCATTATCACCTGAGTAGAGAACTGAGGTTTATTCTCAGCCAAAGGGGTAGAATCGATTCCCAGTAGGGGAATAGACTTCTGTAGGGGTATCAAGGGAAACCCACAACGTTTAGCAAAATCAAAATCCATCAGGTTAATAGCTGCTCCCGAATCAACGAAAGCCTGAGCAGAAAATGAGGACAGAGAGCATATCAGAGTAACAGTTAATAAAAACTTAGTCTGAACACTACCCAAGACAACTGAGCGTGCAAAACGTCTTCCCCGCTTAGGGCAGACTGAAATAGCATGATAGGCATCACCACAGTAGAAACATAACCCATTGCGCTTTCGAAACTCATGACGCTGTGTCCCAGAAACCACTCTATCACACTGCATGGATTCAGAAGCAGGTTCACAAGGCAACACTATTCCACGCATACTTCTCCGCTCATGCAAACGTCTGTCAATTTGAATCGCTAATGACATAGAATCATTGAGACCAGAGGGGACAGGGAATCCCACCATAATATCCTTTACATTATCTGACAGACCCTTCCGAAAAAGGGCTGCCAAAGCGTCGTCATTCCATTTGGTCAGGACTGCCCACCTACGGAATCTCTGACAGTATAACTCAGCGTCATCAGGCCCCTGATTTAATGCCAACAAGGCTTTTTAAGCTTGATCAGTGACATTAGGCTCATCGTACAATAACCCCAAGGCCTGAAAAAATGCATCAACATCACTCAAAACAGGATCCCCAGGTGTCAGGGAAAAAGCCCAATCCTGAGGATCGCCGCGCAGGAGAGAGATGACAATTTGAACCTGCTGCGCTGCGTTCCCTGAGGACTTAGATTTTAAGGCAAAAAACAATTTACAATTATTTTTAAAATTCAGAAACTTGGCTCGATCCCACAAAAACAAATCTGGCATGGGAATCCTAGGTTCCACAACAGGCAACCTAGCAAGATAGGTAGCAATACTCCGAACCTCAGTGGCAAGCTGATCCACACGGCCAGACAACTGTGCAACTTTTTTTTTACAATATTTTTCCCTTCTGTGAGTACCATTCAATTTTTTGGGCCGGTGATACTGTTATGATTCGGTAGCTGAGGAGTGCAGGTAAAAAAGGAAATACACCAGAGCAGTTGGAATCTATGAGATTGCAGTACCCTGACTAACCACCACAACTAAAGGCAGCCGTGGAGCGTTCCTGCGTTGGTCCTAGACGCCTCGTCACAGCCTGAGAAACTAACTACACCTAAAGATAGAAAGAGGAAAGCTATCTGCCCCGGAGCAGATCCCCAAAGAACATAGAAAGCCCCCAAACATGTAATGGCGGTTAGACAAGAGGAAATACTGACACAGACAGAAAATAGTATGAGCAAACGTTGGGGCCCAAACTACCTAAATAGAAAAGGATAGGAAGGGCACTTACTGCAATCCCAAAAAACCCTGAAAAGCACCAACTCTACTAATTTCAAAAACACCTGAGATCACACGACCTCTACCACCTAAATTAGTTCTCTGGTGTAACAAAATCAAAACAGCAGCCACTGAAAAAACTGGAAAAAGCAAATGTACAAACATAAGTGGCTGAACTAAACTGAGAGGGCAAAAGCCCCCGGAGGGGACCCAGAAGGACCCCACAGAAGTGCAGGACAAAATGCAAAAATCAAGCACAAAAACAAAAAGAAGAAAATGTCTTATCTGTTAGCAGGAGATGCAGACACGACACAGCAGGCTACAAAGGAAACAGGAATCAAGGATTTAGACCAGAACAATTGATCACCGGCAACCCTGATGGGAAGGCGACTCCCTTAAATAAGACCAGTCAGTAACACCTGATTCCCAATCCTCACAATCTTCACTGGACAGTCCAGTACCGCTTGTAACCACCAGAGGGAGCCTCTGCTCAGAACTCATTTCAAGTCCATTCACAACAGATTTCCTAAAGAGTGCTATTAGCTTTGTTCTCAGCAATAATGTGTTCACTTTTGAACATTTTTTTTACCGCAAGATCAAGGGCTGCGCGATGGGGACGAGATTCGCCCCCAGTTACGCAAATTTGTTTATGGGGCATTTGAATCCGAATTCATCGCGCAGTCCCATCTGGCCATTGGTAAGATAGCCCTATACCGTCGTTTTATAGACGACTTATTCATAATCTGGACTGGCACGGAGGTGGAAGCTCTGGAGTTTGTCCGCAATTTGAATTCGAACTCTTGGGGCCTCACCTTTACAGCAAATTTGTCTAGCACGTCTATACAATTTCTAGATTTGATTGTTCAGGTTGATGCTGAGGGTTGTTTTTTTCACTGCTACACACTTCAAAAATGTGGATGTGAATAGCTACTTAAGCTTCAACAGTGGACATCTCCCCAAATGGATTTTCAATATCCTGCATGAACAGTATTGGAGAATCAGAAAGAACTGCACACTGGGATAATGATTTTCAAAAGGAAGCAAAAATATTGAAACAACACTTTCAACATAGGGGCTATCCAAATAAATTGGTTCATGACACCTTTTTGAAAGTGAAAACATTTTCCCAGCGTGATTGCATAGACAAAATTAAAAACAACAAGGATAGCAAGTCCTCTACCTCTGAAATTGGTAAATAGAGCTTCATCACCACATTCCACCAGTCTCACGTGATGATACATAAACTTGTGAATAAATAATGGTTTATTTTGGAGGGTGACCCATACTTTCGGGTTACATTCCTACCTGGCCTAGAACAATCTTTAGAAGGAGCCGTACACTTCGCAATTTGGTTGCACCTAGTAATACTTCCATAAACCCTTGTTTCACATCTTTAACCCAAACAACATTGGGTTTTGGTTGTTTTGCCTGCAGAACTGCAAAATGCCTATGTTGTGCGTATATTAAGGCTAAGTGCACACGTTCAGGATTATTTGCGTTTTTTTCGCGGGAAAAAAACGCGTCAAAAACGCATGAATTAAGCATCCTATCATTTAGAATGAATTCCGCAATTTTTGTGCACATGGTGCGTTTTTTTCCGAGAAAAAAACGCATTGCGGAAAATCTAGCAACATGTCCATTAATTTTGCGGAATTCTAGCGTTTTTCCCGCTATATTATTGACCTAGAAAGTTCAGGGAAAATCGCGGTAAAAACGCGTCAAATCCGCGCAAAAAAACGCACCAAAAACGTGCGTTTTTGCCACGAAAAAAGTCCGGTTTTGCTCAGGAATATTCTGCAAACATTCCTGAACGTCTGCACTTAGCCTAAAAACTGAGCTAATAAATTTAGATCCAACATTACGGGTATCAGTTATAAAATCAATCATCACGTTAATTGTCAGTCTACCTATGTAGTATATTTGATTGAATGTGGGTGCGGACTACAATATGTAGGACGCACTATACAAACCATGCGTGCAAGGTTGAATAAGCATAGACAGAACATATGGAATGTTTTTTTATTACACAGTTTGTCTAGAAAAATATTTAGACTTGAGAGTCCTCAGTGGTTGATACCTTTTAATGGCTAACTGAAAAGATGGTAACAAATTGCAAGCTTTCGAGACTACTTAGGTCTCTTCAACAGGCGAAGACTAATACAAAATCTGAAGAATCACATATTTATACACAACAGGACACAGAAATAACGCAATAGATAAGACAAGTGACGTGAAGCAGAAGTGTCATTATGGCAGAGGGATGAACATAAATATTAGAACAGTTCATAGATAAGGAGTGAAAGTTTTATTGCCCTCTGATTGGAGTCTGCTATTGTGTTTTGATGCCCCTAGAAGGTCAGAGAAGCAGATTCCTTAATTGATGTAGAAAGACATGAATCCGTGTGATATATTCATTCCAGCACTAAGAGTGTCATTTTTTGCTTACACATCAAAAAAATTTGAAATCTTTAAGATTAACAATTATTGATTTTATACCAGACACTGTTCCTGATCGTTATAGTAGTCTTATCAAAAGAGAAAGCTTTTGGATATTTAAGCTGGGCACTTTGGCTCCTGAAGGATTGAATTTATTGAAAGAGTGAACAGTTTAATTTTTATTGTTATTTTCCCGATTTTATACATTTTATTATTCATTTTATTACATTTCGTTTATACTATGTTTTTTATCTAATGTTTTTATTCATTTTATCTTAACCCCTCTCTGACCTCTCCCGACGCCTGCGCTCTGCAGTACTCTGCTCTGCCCTCACCAGGGCAGATCAGTGCGCCTGCGCAGGAGCCGCGACGGGACGCAAAGAAGAGGCCGGCTTCGCTAGAAGATGGGAGGTGCCGAACTGGACCGCGACACCCATCGGACCGGACCAGCCAAAAAAAAGTAGCAGTCACCTAGAAAAACATTTAGACCATAAGCATGTTATAAAACACAAGGTGCTGATAGTGTTAGAGAACCTCTACTGTGAGAGAATAAAGGATAATACATGAATGAATGGCAAAGATGCCAATGGTGTTGGTGAAAATTACAGCATAGTGTACTGGATCAAGAAATATCAGAGCACAAGACAGGACTAAGTAGCCCAACGCTTGTCGCTAACAGCTATCCATTAATATGTGGCAATACAGTGCTATCAATTTATATTATCTTTTGCCTTGATCTTATCTGTTATATTAAAGTCATATACATTATTTGCATGCCATTCGACAGGGCCTGTCATCCATTCTGGGTGAGTGTGCATATAGTCATATCTTTTTGACGTTTTAATTATTTTTAAATGTTTGTTGTAGCTTGCATTAATAAAGGAATTTTGCATATTATCATTCTGGTGATCCCTTTATGTATAGCATGACTTTTTTCCATAAATTTCCCGAATAAACACAGAGTGATGCAATCATGACAAGCACAGCATCGTCAGCCACAACGCTGGCTGTGGCCAGCACCGGTCGCGAGTCTGTAGTTTGCAGGGGCAGCAAAAGTTGCCTAGCTTGGGCCTTTTTGGGGACCCAAGGATGACTCAACTCACGTTATCTGCCAAATTTGAAAGAGAAACTCAGTAGAGGAAAAATTGCATTAAATTGATAATTACATACATGAACCGGCACATGCACAATCAACATGCCTTAGTCTGGGAATCTCAATGCACTAAAATGATGACTTGTAGGCCTCGCCAACCACTGGCCATTCCATCAGCCGCATCTGCTGCTTCTTCCTTGTCAGTCAAAATGCCAAGTGTACTCACACAGTTCTCTGGCTGCAGAAAATCCACTTGTTTACCCGCTACAGTCGGGGTGAGTGAGAGCCCATCAGCTGTAATGGAAGTGGAGATGCCTGCTATTCAGTGTCACCGAGTACAACACATCTTTCTCAATCCAACATAACATCCCCGCCTGCATCTCACTCACAGTCCAACAGTTTGTCCTGTTCACCCTACTCCACCCTCTCTCAGCACAGCAGCCAGCCTTTGGTCCCATAGTTGTGGTCATGTAAAAGGATGTTTCCTCTTAAACATGGCAAAGCTAAGAGCTAAACTTCACCATCTCCAATCTGTTGGCCATGGAAATGTTGCCTTTCCACCTAGTGGATACAGAAGGTTTCAGAAAGTTGATGGCTGTCGCAGCCTCCTAGTACCAGTAACCCAATTGCCATTACTTCTCTAAGAAAGCTGTGCTTGTGCTATACCAGCTTGTCGCAGACAACATCACCATTTCTCTGCAAAAATTTATGTCTGCCAGGGTGCATTTCACCACTGACACCTGGAAGAGCAAATATGGGCAGGGGCTTTACATCTCACTGACTGGTCACTGGGTGACTCTGGTGGCTGTGGGGGCAGGCGTTCAAGGAGCTACTCAACAACTCTTGGAATTCCCAAGGCTTGCAGGACAAACCACTGTATCTAGCACTTCCTCCACTGCTTCTACCTCATCCACCTGTGCCCTCAATCTATTCCTTAATGAGATACGCATTCCAACAGTGCAGAAAGAATCCCCCCTCACCTCTGTACTGTGCAGCAAGGGCTCAATGAAATCAGGCAGTGTTTAAATTTATATACCCTGGAGTCTCTACTGAACCTGGAGCAAGAGAAGGCTGTGTGCTATAATGGTGAAAACTTGGTGGTGGCCCTACACTGTAGCAACCTCAAACATGCCTTGCATGGCTCACGCCCTTAACCTGGTAGTACAGCAATTTCTCCGCCACTATCCCAGCCTAGATGCGCTGCTGCAGAATGCACGGTCACTGTGTGCTCACTTCTACCAGTCACACACTGCATGTCATCGACTTGCATCACTACAGAGGGCTTTTGGCCTACCTGTTAACTGGATGATATGCGGTGTGCCGACATGGTGGAATTCCACTCTGCACATGTTGCAGTGACTGTGGCAGCAATGATGAGACCTGGTGCTGCATTTCCTTTTGGACAGCCTGGGTCAACGCAGTATGGACGTGGTACAAATCACCCTTGCTTAGTGGGCACAGATGAAGGACCTCTGCCATCATTAGCATCACTATCCCGGTCATCTACATGCTAGAGCACACTTTGAATGGTCTGCGTGAGGAGGTGGTGGTTCCAGAGAAAGAGGTGGAAGCAGAGGAAAATGTGGAAAGGATAACAATATATCTAAATTCTGGAAGGTGCTATGGGGGGTGGATTACAGCGATCAAGGGGGCTCATGGTATGGTTCCAGACAAATAATTAGTGAAGGTGCAGGAGCCAAGGAACAAATTGAGGATGACGAGGAGGAAGAGCTGATGGACACGCAACAGTCAGGAGATGAAGAGGATAATTATCCTGTCTCTGTTGTCCGTGGTTGGCGGGAGGGGATGCAGGAAGCAACTTGAGTGTTACCCTGCCACCAACACACTATGGACTTGGACCTCATTGAAGCGCCTGACACATGAGTGCCTTCAACCAGCACTGAAAGTAGTCAGCAAAAAAATCCAGAATACAAAGTTTTAGTTTGAATTTCCATTCAATCCCATGCGCAATCATGGACAAAATAGTATTAACATTTCAGTAGCAAAAAGCAAACTCAAAAATTGTGCGTACAGTCATGGACAAAAGTTTTGAGAATGACACAAATATTAATTTTTACAAAGTCTACTGCTTCACTTTTTCTAATGGCATTTTGCATATACTCCAGAATGTTATAAAGAGTGATCAGCTTAACAGCAATTACTTGCAAAGTCAATATTTGGCTAGAAAATGAACTTTATCCCCCAAAACACATTTCAACATCATTGCAGCCATGCCTTAAAAGGACCAGCTAACCTCTTTTCAGTGATTGCTCCATTAACACAGGTGTGGGTGTTGATGAGGACATGGCTGGAGATCAATCTGTCATGATTAAGTAAGAATGACACCACTGGACACTTTAAAAGGAGGCTGGTGCTTGGCATCATTGTTTCTCTTCTGTTAACCATGGTTATCTCTAAAGAAACATGTGCAGTTATCATTGCAATGCACAAAAATGGCCTAACAGGGAAGAGTATCGCAGCTAGAAAGATTGCACCTCAGTCAACAATCTATCGCATCATCAAGAACTTCAAGGAGAGAGGATCCATTGTTGCCAAAAAGGCTCCAGAGCGCCCAAGAAAGACCAGCAAGCGCCAGGACCGTCTTTTAAAAGTGTTTCAGCTGCGGGATCGGGCTACCAGCAGTGCAGAGCTTGCTCAGGAATGGCAGCAGGCAGGTGTGAGTGCATCTGCACGCACTGTGAGGTGGAGACTCTTGGAGCAAGGCCTGTTCTCAAGGAGGGCAGCAAAGAAGCCACTTCTCTCCAGAAAAAAACATCATGGACAGACTGATATTCTGCAAAAAGTACAGGCAGTGGACTGCTGAGGACTGGGGTAAAGTTATTTTCTCTGATGAATCCCCTTTTCGATTGTTTGGGACATCAGGAAAACGCCTCATTCGGAGAAGACAAGGTGAGCGCTACCACCAGTCTTGTCTCATGCCAACTGTTAAGCATCCTGAAACCATTCATGTGTGGGGTTGCTTCTCAGCCAAGGGAATCGGCTCTCTCACAGTCTTGCCTAAAAACACAGCCATGAATAAAGAATGGTACCAGAATGTCCTCCAAGAGCAACTTCTCCCAACCCTCCAAGAGCAGTTTGGCGATCAACAATGCCTTTTCCAGCATGATGGAGCACCTTGCCATAAAGCAAAGGTGATAACTAAATGGCTCAGGGAACAAAACATAGAGATTTTGGGTCCATGGCCTGGAAACTCCCCAGATCTTAATCCCATTGAGAACTTGTGGTCAATCATCAAGAGACGGGTGGACAAACAAAAACCTAAAAATTCTGACAAAATGAAAGCATTGATTGTGCAAGAATGGACTGCTATCAGTCAGGATTTGGTCCAGAAGTTGATTGAGAGCATGCCAGGGAGAATTGCAGAGGTCCTGAAGAAGAAGGGTCAACACTGCAAATATTGACTTGCTGCATTAACTCATTCTAACTGTCAATATAAGCTTTTGTTACTCATATGTTTGCAATTATATTTCTGTCTGTGATAAAAACATCTGTCAAACACACACATAAAAACCAGAGGGCAGCAGATCATGTGAAAATGTAATATTTGTATCATTCTCAAAACTTTTGGCCATGACTGTACTCCTGAAAGTCTGGTCCTTAATAGGTTACACATTGTTTCTTCTTGTTTTTGCTATATTTCAATCACCATGTAAATACAGGACCGCATGACTCTATAAATGAAGAGAAGGACTTATGATATGATAGGTAAACATAATCCTTACTAACATGCTTTGTAAACTGATTACGGGTGATGATATAAAGATATTGAACACAAGTGAAGCAGTCACTGTGCCTCTGATACAAGATTAGACAATGGATTCCAGCACCCATAAGCACTACCATGAAGATGGGTTTGATTCAAGACAACATTTGGAGAGTTACGTGTCAGAAAACCCTGATAGTGTCTCTCGTGAGGACTCCATGATATTTCCATGGAAAATCTTACAAAAACGTTTACAGAAGGTAGGTATCCTAATTGTTCTTTTTAGATCATTTTATCAAAATAAAAATTAGGAAAATTAGATTTTCAGTGGTTTTGGGAGACCAAAGGGGGAAAGCACAAAGCCCAACTCATATCAAGCAAAGAAGCAAAGCAAGGCTGTGTTCATTCCATATGATAAATAGTGTAAGATCTCTGGGGTTAGTAGAGTAATTGTTTCCGGTCTGCAATTTTCAGAACACTGGAAAATTAAAAAAGTTAAAAAGTAACCTTTGTTTTCATTTTTATTTCATAAGTCAAAGTACAGATGAAAATTAGAAATTTTATGTTTCAATACCACATATACAGGTGCTTATCACAAAATTAGAATATCATCAAAAAGTTAATTTATTTCAGTTCTTCAATACAAAAAGTGAAACTCATATATTATATAGAGTCATTACAAACAGAGTGATCTATTTCAAGTGTTTATTTCTGTTAATGTTGATGATTATGGCTTATAGCCAATGAAAACCCAAAAGTCATTATCTCAGTAAATTAGAATAATTAACAAAAACAACAGCAAAGGCTTCCTAAGTATTTAAAAAGGTCTCTTAGTCTGTTTCCGTAGGCTCCGCAATCATGGGGAAGACTGCTGACTCGACAGATGTACAGAAGGCAGTCACTGACACAATCCACAAGGAGGGTAAGCCACAAAAGGTCATTGCTAAAGAAGCTGGCTGTTCACAGAGTGCGGTATCCAAGCATATTAATGGAAAGTTAAGTGGAAGGAAAAAATGTGGTAGTCTTGAAAGGATTGTTAAGAAAAGGCCATTCCAAAATTTGGGGGAGATTCACAAGAAGTGGACTGCTGCTGGAGTCATTGTTTCAAAACCACCACAAACAGATGTATCTAGGACATGGGCTACAAGTGTTGCATTCCTTGTGTCAAGCCACTCATGACCAATAGACAATGCCAGAAGCGTCTTACCTGGGCCAAGGAGAAAAATAACTGGACTGTTGCTCAGTGGTCCAATGTGCTGTTTTCAGATGAAGTAAATTTTGCATTCTATTTGGAAATCAAGGTCCCAGATTATGGAGGAAGAGTGTAGAGGCCACAATCAAAGCTGCTTGAGGTCTAGTGTGAAGTTTCAACAATACGTGATGGTTTGGGGAGCCATGTCATCTGCTGGTGTAGGTCCACTGTGTTTTATCAACACCAAAATCAGCGCATCCGTCTACCAGGAAATTTTAGAGCACTTCATGCTTCCCTCTGCCGACAAGCTTTTGGAGATGGAAATGTCATTATCCAGCAGGACTTGGCACCTGTCCATACTGCCAAAAGTACCAATACTTGGTTTACAAACAACAGTATCACTGTGCTTGATTGGCCAGCAAACACACCTGAACTTAACCCCATAGAGAATCTATGGGGTATTGTCAAGAGGAAGATGAGAGACACCAGACCCAACAATGCAGATGAGCTGAAAGGCTGCTATCAAAGCAACCTGGGCTACCATAACAACTCAGCAGTGCCACAGGCTGATCGCCTCCATGCCACGCCGCATTGATGCAGTAATTGATACAAAAGTAGCCCCGACCAAGTATTGAGTGCATTTACGGAACATACATTTCAGTAGGACAACATTTTGGATTTTAAAATCATTTTTCAAGCAGGTGTTATAATGTATTCTAATTTACTGAGATAAAGGCTATTGGGTTTTCTTTGGCTGTAAGCTGAATCATCAACATTAACAGAAATAAACACTGGAAATAGATCACTGTGTTTGTAATGACTCTATATAATATGAGTTTCACTTTTTGTATTGAAGAACGGAAATAAATTAACTTGTTGATGATATTCTAATTTTGTGAGAAGTACTTGTATGTATTTTTTTAATTAACTTTATTTGTAATGGGGAAAAGGGTAGTGATTTAAACTTATAGTTTTTTTTTTTTCATATTTTTAATACTTTTTTAAATTTTCAATGCTCTTGAAGGCAGCACTTACGCTACATATGACTATGGTCTAAATGTCCAAAGTGGATGGAATTTTATGAAAACTTCTTTCTACCTTGCATCTAATGATGCTGTTGAATTGCTCCATTTTTTGTTCCTTTTTTTCTCTATATGTTTCTATAGAGAGCCTGAGAAAATTGCATGAAAAAACACACAGGTGCATTTTAAAGTGAAAAATCAAACATTTTTTATACTATAAAAAAGTATTCAAAATTTGGTTTCAAATCTGCACTAAAAGTGGATCAAACAATGGGGAAAAGACTTAAAAAAATTGTAACAAAAACACAATAATCAGAGTAGATTGTTGTTATTATGTGGTGTGGTGCGGACACCTGCAGAACAATTGCAGATAAAATGCAGCAGAAAAAGATACCATTAATGCTATATCATAGAATCATAGAATGGTAGAGTTGGAAGGGACCTCCTGGGTCATCTGGTCCAACCCCCTGCTCAAAGCAGGATTCACTAAATCATCCCAGACAGATGTCTGTCAGCCTCTGTTTGAACACTTCCATTGAAGGAGAACTCACCAGCTCTCATGGCAGCCTGTTCCACTCATTGATCACTCTAACTGTCAAAAAGTTTTTTTTAATATCTAATCTGTGTCTCCTGCCATTCAGTTTCATCCCATTGCTTCTAGTCTTTCCGTGTGCAAATGAGAATAAAGATGATCCTTCTACAATGTGACAGCCCTTGAGATATTTGTAGACAGCTATTAAGTCTCCTCTCAGTATACTTTTTTGCAAGCTAAACATTCCCAAATCCTGTAACCGTTCCTCATAGGACATGGTTTGCAGACCGGACACCATTCTGGTCGCTTTTCTCTGAACTTGCTCCAGTTTGTTGATGTCTTTTTAAAATGTGGTGTCCAAAACTGGACACAGTATTCCAGATGAGGTCTGACCAAAGAGGAGTAGAGGGCAATAATGACTTCACGTGATCTAGACTGTATGCTTCTGCTAATACATCCCAGAATTGTATTTACCTTCTTTGCTGCTGCATCACACTGTTGACTCATGTTCGGTCTGTGATCTATTAATATACCCAAGTCTTTTTAACATGTGCTGTTGCTTAGCTTTATTCCTCCCATTCTGTATACGCTTTTTTCGTTTTTATTTCCCAGATGTAGGACTTTGCATTTTTCCCTGTTAAAAACCATTCTGTTAGTTGCTGCCCACTGCTCCAGTTTATTTATATCTTTTTGAATCCTCTCTCTCTCTTCTCTAGTATTAGCTATCCCTCCTAGCTTTGTGTCATCAGCAAATTTAATCAGTTTACCCTCAATTCCTTCATCTAAATCATTGATAAAGATGTTAAACAATACAGGGCCCAAGACAGAGCCCTGTGGTACCCCTCTTGATACATTCTTCCAACTGGATGTGCAGCCATTAACTACCACTCTTTGGGTCCTATCTCTAAGCCAGTTATGAATCCACCTAACAGTTGCCTTGTCCATTCCATACTTAGTCATTTTTTCAATAAGGATTGTGTGAGATACTTTGTCAAATGCTTTGATGAAGTCAAGATATAATATATCTACAGCATTTCCCTGATCCACCCAGTCAGTGATTCTGTCATAGAAGGAAATTAAATTAGTCTGACATGACTTATTAGTTACAAACCCATGCTGACTCTGGTTAATCACTTAATTCTTAACCAGGTACTTACATACATGTTGTTTAATAATTTGTTCAAAGATCTTTCCTGGTATAGATGTCAGACTCACCGGCCTATACTTCCCTGGGTCCACCTTCTTCCCCTTTTTGAAGATAGGAACAACATTTACTCTTCTCCAGTCTTCTGGGACTTCTCCTGTTCTCCAAGAATTTTCAAAGATTATGGAGAGTGGTTCAAAAATTTCTTCTGCTATCTCCTTCAGTACTCTGGGGTGTAATTCATCTGGACCTGGAGACTTGAATTCATTTATGTTAGCTAAGTGTTTCCTCACTATTTTTCTATTTATAGATATCCTGGATTCTTCTATTCCCTTAATAGGACAGTGAAGATCAGTTGATGTTACATTTCCTTTCTGAGAGAAAACAGATGCAAAATAGGAATTTAAAAGTTCGGCCTTCTCAACATCCTTTCTTACCATTTCATAATTTTCATCCTGTAAAAATCCTATAGCATCTTTGAATTTTCTTTTACTTTCAACATATCCCCAAAATCCTTTTTTATTGCTTTCGACATCTCTTGCAAGCCTTAATTCATTGTCAGCTTTAGATAATCTGATTCTTGCCCTGCAGGTTCTGTAGACATCATTATATTCTTCTTTTGATATGTCGCCCTCTTTTTATTTGATAAACATTTCTTTCTTCCTTTTTAATATGTGTTTAAGTTCTTTGTTCATCCATCCTGGTTTCGTTAAATGCTTCCTATTCTTCCCTCTTTTCGGAATTGTTAATCATTGTGCTTTGAGAATCTAATTTTTAAAAATTTCCCATCCATCCTGGACATTTTTGTCCTTAAGGATATCCAGCCATTGGATCCCTCCGATTCTCTTTCTGAGTCCCTTAAAATCTGCCTTTCTGAAATCTAACCTTGAAGTCTGACTCTTCACAGGTCTTCCTCCTCTAGTTATCCAAAATTCTAAAATAGCATGGTCGCTACCAGGGCCGGCATCAGCCCCCGCATACCCGGGCCCTGAGCAGGCGGGGGGCCCACTAGCCATCGGGCACCCCGGTGCCCGTTAGTGGATGAGAGCGGTACCAGCGCCGCCACTGGGCCCCCCCGCTTGCTCAGGGCCCCGGCAGCAGCCGGCGCAATACTTAACTCTCCCCGTGCCTCTGCTGCTGCAGCTCCGGGCTCCAGTGGGTGCCTGCAGGGCGCCGGTGCTTCCTCTCACAGCAGCGCAGCTGAATGACGTCATCATTCAGCGGCCGGCTGTGGCAGAGAGAGCGCGGACGCCGGACAGGTGAGAATGTGTGTGTGTGTGTGTGTGCATGAGCGCTGTGGTGTGTGTGCTGTATGTGTGATGGTGGTGGGGGGGAAGCAGTGATGGTGGTGAGGAGCCGGGGCTCGGAGGCAATGATGATGATGATGGGGAGACGATGATGATGGGAGGCGATGATGATGATGATGGGGAGGCGAAGATGATGGGGTGGCAATGATGATGGGGAGACGATGATGATGGGGAGGCGATGATGATGATGATGGGGAGGCAAAGATGATGGGGAGGCGATGATGATGGAGAGGCAATGATGATAATGGGGAGGCAATGATGATGATGATGGGGAGAGGAAGATGATGGGGAGGCAATGATGATGGGGAGGAAATGATGATGGGGAGGTGATGATGATGGGGAGGCGATGATGATGATGATGGGAGGCGATGATGATGGGGAGGCGATGATGATGGGGAGACAATGATGATGATGATGGTGAGGAAATGATGATGATGATGGGGAGTCAATGATGATGATGATGGGGAGTCTTTCCACAGCTCCCTTTCCTGAGCCGTAACAGCGCAGAATGCAGCACAGTGCAGAGAAGAGCTCCATATTTTGTATGGAGCATTATATGGGGACCAGTATCCTGTATGGAGCATTATATGGGTCCAATATTCTTTATGGAGCATTATATTTGGCCCATAATACTGTATGGAGGACTATGTGGTGCCCATAATATTGTATGGAGGGCTGTACTGTCCAGTCTGTACTGTGCGCTGTGAGGATTTGGCGGTTTTTGATCTATTGTAGAGTTTACAGTAGATATCACTCATGTAATGGAAGAAGTGAAGTGTTTGGCATTGTACTATACCTATATTTCTCTGCCGTATCTGTGCATCATGAATCGTGGTCTGTGTTAAAGGGGCCCACTGAGACTCTTTTGCCCGGGGCCCATAAAAACCTGGAGACGGCCCTGGTCGCTACCTCCTAGGGTCCCAGCCACTCTTACCTTCTCAACCATTTCCTCTCTGTTTATAAGGATTAGATCCAAGGTAGCAGATCCCTTTGTTTTCTCCCCTACCTTTTGGAAGATAAAGTTGTCAGCAAGAGAGGATAAGAATTTCCTGGACCTGTTAGTTTTGCCCGAGAGAGATTCCCAACAAATGTCCCAACACAATCTTAGTGTAACACTCCTGTTACATTATTTTGTCAGGATTCCTGTTGTCCCTCTAATACAGGAAATATATAGAGTATATCTTTGCACCATGTTAGCCAATAGATAGAAAAATGCACTGCTCAAAAAAATAAAGGGAACACTCAAATAACACATCCTAGATCTGAATGAATGAAATATTCTCATTGAATACTTTGTTCTGTACAAAGCTGAATGTGCTGACAAAATCACACAAAAATAATCAATGGAAATCAAATTTCTTAACCAATGGAGGCCTGGATTTGGAGTCCCCCCAAAATTAAAGTGGAAAAACACACTACAGGTTGATCCAACTCCATTGTAATGTCCTTAAAATAAGTCAAAATGAGGCTCAGTATTGTGTGTGGTTTCCACGTGCCTGTATGACCTCCCTACAACGCCTGGGCATGCTCGTGATGAGATGCGGATGGTCTCCTGTAGGATTTCCTCTCTGATCTGGACTAAAGCATCCCCAACTCCTGGACAGTCTGTGGTGCAATGTGACGTTGGTGGATGGAGCGAGACATAATGTCCCATATCTGCTCAATCGGATTCAGGTCTGGGGAACGGGCAGGCCTGTCCATAGCTTCAATGCATTCATCTTGCAGGAACTGTTGACACACTCCAGCCACGTGAGGTTGGCATTGTCCTGCATTAGGAGGAACCCAGGGCCAACTGCACAGCATATGGTCTCACAAGGGTCTGAGGATCTCATCTCAGTACCTAATGGCAGTCAGGCTACCTCTGGCGAGCACATGGAGGGCTGTGTGGCCCTCCAAAGAAATGCCACCCCACACCATTACTGACCCACTGCCAAACCGGTCATGCTGAAGGATGTTGCAGGCAGCAGATCGCTCTCCACGGCGTCTCCAGGCTTTGTTACATCTGTCACATGTGTTCAGTGTGAACCTGCTTTCATCTGTGAAGAGCACAGGGCGCCAGTGGCGACTTTGCCATTCCTGGTGTTCTGTGGCAAATGCCAAGCATCCTGCATGGTGTTGGGCTGTGAGCACAACCCTTATCTGTGGATGTCGGGCCCTCATACCGCCCTCATGGAGTCGGTTTCTAACCGTTTGTGCAGACACATGCACATTTGTGGCCTGCTTGATGTCATTTTTGCAGGGCACTGGCAGTGCTCCTCCTGTTCCTCCTTTGCACAAAGGCAGAGTAGCAGTCCTGCTGCTGGCTTGTTGCCCTACTACAGCCCCTACACGTCTCCTGGTGCCTGGCCTGTCTCCTGGTAGCGCCTACAGCCTCTGGACACTACGTGACAGACACAGCAAACCTTCTTGCCACAGCTCGCATTGATGTGCCATCCTGGATGAGATGCACTATCGGAGCAACTTCTGTGGGTTGTAGAGTCCGTCTCATGCTACCACAAGTGTGAAAGCACAACCAACATTCAAAAGTGACCAAAACATCAGCCAGAAAGCATTGGTACTGGGCATGTGCTCTGTGGTCCCCACCTGCAGTACCACTCCTTTATTGTGTGTGTCATGATAATTGCCAATAATTTCCATCTGTGGTCTATTCCTTTTGCACAACAGCAGGTGAAATTGATTGTCAATCAGTGTTGCTTCCTGAGTGGGGCAGTTTGATTTCACAGAAGTTTTTATTTACTTGGAGTTTTTATTCTGTTGTTTAAGTGTTCCCTTTATTTTTTTGAGCAGTGTATTTAGAATTGAAGTCCTCATTGGTTGATACATTCTAATAGCTAACTGAAAAGATAATAACATGGACATTAAAATACTTGTATTAAAAGGTAACTTCAAATCTCAGAGAGACAGAA
>JARQOD010000686.1:62615-130134 GCA_033576555.1 Oophaga sylvatica
GTTTTTTAATCAACCCCCAAAATCAGAAAAACCCGTCTACCAGGAAATTTTAGGCACTTCATGTTTCCCCTCTGCCGACAAGCTTTTGGGGGAGGGAAAAATGTCATTACCCCAGCAGGACTTGGACCTGTCCAAAACCCCAAAAGTACCAATACTTGGTTTACAAAAAAACGGATCACTGTGCTTGATTGGCCAGAAAACACCCCTGAATTAAAACCCCATAGAGAATTATGGGGTTTGTCAAGGGGAAAGATGAGAGAAAACCAGCCCCAACAATGAAAATGAGCGGGAAAGGCGCTTAAAAAGAAACCCCTGGGTACCAAAAACAACTCAGCAGTCCCCACAGGCTGATCGCCTCCATGCCACGCCGTTTGATGCATTTAATTGATAAAAAAAGTAGCCCCCGACCAAGTATTGAGTGCTTTCCCGGAAAAAATACATTTTCATTTTGGGCCCAAAACCATTTTGGTTTTTTAAAATTCATTTTTCAAGAGGTGTTATAATGTATTCAAATTTTACTGAGATAAAGGTTTATTGGGTTTTTTTGGCTTTTAAGCTGAATCATAAAACCATTAACAAAAATAAACACGGGAAAATAGATCACTGTTTTTGTAATGACTTTATATAATATGAGTTTCACTTTTTTTTATTGAAGAACGGAAATAAATTAACTTGTTGATGATATTCTAATTTTGTGGAGAAGTACTTGTATGTTATTTTTTTAATTAACTTTATTTGTAATGGGGGGAAAAGGGGGTAGTGATTTAAACTTTTAGTTTTTTTTTTTTCAAAATTTTTTTTACTTTTTTTAAAATTTTTAATTTCTCTTGAAGGCCCGCACTTACGCACTATGACTATGGTCTAAATGTCCCAAAAGGGTTTGGGAAATTTTTTGAAAATTCTTTTACCCTTTCTTTTTTGTGCTGTTGAAATTGCTCCATTTTTTGTTCCTTTTTTTCTCTATATGTTTCTATAGAGAGCCTGAGAAAATTGCATGAAAAAACACACAGGTGCATTTTAAAGTGAAAAATCAAACATTTTTTATACTATAAAAAAGTATTCAAAATTTGGTTTCAAATCTGCACTAAAAGTGGATCAAACAATGGGGAAAAGAC
Source organism: Oophaga sylvatica (assembly GCA_033576555.1). Taxonomy (NCBI): domain Eukaryota; kingdom Metazoa; phylum Chordata; class Amphibia; order Anura; family Dendrobatidae; genus Oophaga; species Oophaga sylvatica. Next base: position 63,731 of record JARQOD010000686.1, read on the forward strand.
TTAAAAAAATTGTAACAAAAACACAATAATCAGAGTAGATTGTTGTTATTATGTGGTGTGGTGCGGACACCTGCAGAACAATTGCAGATAAAATGCAGCAGAAAAAGATACCATTAATGCTATATCATAGAATCATAGAATGGTAGAGTTGGAAGGGACCTCCTGGGTCATCTGGTCCAACCCCCTGCTCAAAGCAGGATTCACTAAATCATCCCAGACAGATGTCTGTCTAGCCTCTGTTTGAACACTTCCATTGAAGGAGAACTCACCAGCTCTCATGGCAGCCTGTTCCACTCATTGATCACTCTAACTGTCAAAAAGTTTTTTCTAATATCTAATCTGTGTCTCCTGCCATTCAGTTTCATCCCATTGCTTCTAGTCTTTCCGTGTGCAAATGAGAATAAAGATGATCCTTCTACAATGTGACAGCCCTTGAGATATTTGTAGACAGCTATTAAGTCTCCTCTCAGTATACTTTTTTGCAAGCTAAACATTCCCAAATCCTGTAACCGTTCCTCATAGGACATGGTTTGCAGACCGGACACCATTCTGGTCGCTTTTCTCTGAACTTGCTCCAGTTTGTTGATGTCTTTTTTAAAATGTGGTGTCCAAAACTGGACACAGTATTCCAGATGAGGTCTGACCAAAGAGGAGTAGAGGGCAATAATGACTTCACGTGATCTAGACTGTATGCTTCTGCTAATACATCCCAGAATTGTATTTACCTTCTTTGCTGCTGCATCACACTGTTGACTCATGTTCGGTCTGTGATCTATTAATATACCCAAGTCTTTTTAACATGTGCTGTTGCTTAGCTTTATTCTCCCATTCTGTATACGCTTTTTTCGTTTTTATTTCCCAGATGTAGGACTTTGCATTTTTCCCTGTTAAAAACCATTCTGTTAGTTGCTGCCCACTGCTCCAGTTTATTTATATCTTTTTGAATCCTCTCTCTCTTTCTCTAGTATTAGCTATCCCTCCTAGCTTTGTGTCATCAGCAAATTTAATCAGTTTACCCTCAATTCCTTCATCTAAATCATTGATAAAGATGTTAAACAATACAGGGCCCAAGACAGAGCCCTGTGGTACCCCTCTTGATACATTCTTCCAACTGGATGTGCAGCCATTAACTACCACTCTTTGGGTCCTATCTCTAAGCCAGTTATGAATCCACCTAACAGTTGCCTTGTCCATTCCATACTTAGTCATTTTTTCAATAAGGATTGTGTGAGATACTTTGTCAAATGCTTTGATGAAGTCAAGATATAATATATCTACAGCATTTCCCTGATCCACCCAGTCAGTGATTCTGTCATAGAAGGAAATTAAATTAGTCTGACATGACTTATTAGTTACAAACCCATGCTGACTCTGGTTAATCACTTAATTCTTAACCAGGTACTTACATACATGTTGTTTAATAATTTGTTCAAAGATCTTTCCTGGTATAGATGTCAGACTCACCGGCCTATACTTCCCTGGGTCCACCTTCTTCCCTTTTTGAAGATAGGAACAACATTTACTCTTCTCCAGTCTTCTGGGACTTCTCCTGTTCTCCAAGAATTTTCAAAGATTATGGAGAGTGGTTCAAAAATTTCTTCTGCTATCTCCTTCAGTACTCTGGGGTGTAATTCATCTGGACCTGGAGACTTGAATTCATTTATGTTAGCTAAGTGTTTCCTCACTATTTTTCTATTTATAGATATCCTGGATTCTTCTATTCCCTTAATAGGACAGTGAAGATCAGTTGATGTTACATTTCCTTTCTGAGAGAAAACAGATGCAAAATAGGAATTTAAAAGTTCGGCCTTCTCAACATCCTTTCTTACCATTTCATAATTTTCATCCTGTAAAAATCCTATAGCATCTTTGAATTTTCTTTTACTTTCAACATATCCCCAAAATCCTTTTTTATTGCTTTCGACATCTCTTGCAAGCCTTAATTCATTGTCAGCTTTAGATAATCTGATTCTTGCCCTGCAGGTTCTGTAGACATCATTATATTCTTCTTTTGATATGTCGCCCTCTTTTTATTTGATAAACATTTCTTTCTTCCTTTTTAATATGTGTTTAAGTTCTTTGTTCATCCATCCTGGTTTCGTTAAATGCTTCCTATTCTTCCCTCTTTTCGGAATTGTTAATCATTGTGCTTTGAGAATCTAATTTTTAAAAATTTCCCATCCATCCTGGACATTTTTGTCCTTAAGGATATCCAGCCATTGGATCCCTCCGATTCTCTTTCTGAGTCCCTTAAAATCTGCCTTTCTGAAATCTAACCTTGAAGTCTGACTCTTCACAGGTCTTCCTCCTCTAGTTATCCAAAATTCTAAAATAGCATGGTCGCTACCAGGGCCGGCATCAGCCCCCGGCATACCCGGGCCCTGAGCAGGCGGGGGGCCCACTAGCCATCGGGCACCCCGGTGCCCGTTAGTGGATGAGAGCGGTACCAGCGCCGCCACTGGGCCCCCCCGCTTGCTCAGGGCCCCGGCAGCAGCCGGCGCAATACTTAACTCTCCCCGTGCCTCTGCTGCTGCAGCTCCGGGCTCCAGTGGGTGCCTGCAGGGCGCCGGTGCTTCCTCTCACAGCAGCGCAGCTGAATGACGTCATCATTCAGCGGCCGGCTGTGGCAGAGAGAGCGCGGACGCCGGACAGGTGAGAATGTGTGTGTGTGTGTGTGTGCATGAGCGCTGTGGTGTGTGTGCTGTATGTGTGATGGTGGTGGGGGGGAAGCAGTGATGGTGGTGAGGAGCCGGGGCTCGGAGGCAATGATGATGATGATGGGGAGACGATGATGATGGGAGGCGATGATGATGATGATGGGGAGGCGAAGATGATGGGGTGGCAATGATGATGGGGAGACGATGATGATGGGGAGGCGATGATGATGATGATGGGGAGGCAAAGATGATGGGGAGGCGATGATGATGGAGAGGCAATGATGATAATGGGGAGGCAATGATGATGATGATGGGGAGAGGAAGATGATGGGGAGGCAATGATGATGGGGAGGAAATGATGATGGGGAGGTGATGATGATGGGGAGGCGATGATGATGATGATGGGAGGCGATGATGATGGGGAGGCGATGATGATGGGGAGACAATGATGATGATGATGGTGAGGAAATGATGATGATGATGGGGAGTCAATGATGATGATGATGGGGAGTCTTTCCACAGCTCCCTTTCCTGAGCCGTAACAGCGCAGAATGCAGCACAGTGCAGAGAAGAGCTCCATATTTTGTATGGAGCATTATATGGGGACCAGTATCCTGTATGGAGCATTATATGGGTCCAATATTCTTTATGGAGCATTATATTTGGCCCATAATACTGTATGGAGGACTATGTGGTGCCCATAATATTGTATGGAGGGCTGTACTGTCCAGTCTGTACTGTGCGCTGTGAGGATTTGGCGGTTTTTGATCTATTGTAGAGTTTACAGTAGATATCACTCATGTAATGGAAGAAGTGAAGTGTTTGGCATTGTACTATACCTATATTTCTCTGCCGTATCTGTGCATCATGAATCGTGGTCTGTGTTAAAGGGGCCCACTGAGACTCTTTTGCCCGGGGCCCATAAAAACCTGGAGACGGCCCTGGTCGCTACCTCCTAGGGTCCCAGCCACTCTTACCTTCTCAACCATTTCCTCTCTGTTTATAAGGATTAGATCCAAGGTAGCAGATCCCTTTGTTTTCTCCCCTACCTTTTGGAAGATAAAGTTGTCAGCAAGAGAGGATAAGAATTTCCTGGACCTGTTAGTTTTGCCCGAGAGAGATTCCCAACAAATGTCCCAACACAATCTTAGTGTAACACTCCTGTTACATTATTTTGTCAGGATTCCTGTTGTCCCTCTAATACAGGAAATATATAGAGTATATCTTTGCACCATGTTAGCCAATAGATAGAAAAATGCACTGCTCAAAAAAATAAAGGGAACACTCAAATAACACATCCTAGATCTGAATGAATGAAATATTCTCATTGAATACTTTGTTCTGTACAAAGCTGAATGTGCTGACAAAATCACACAAAAATAATCAATGGAAATCAAATTTCTTAACCAATGGAGGCCTGGATTTGGAGTCCCCCCCAAAATTAAAGTGGAAAAACACACTACAGGTTGATCCAACTCCATTGTAATGTCCTTAAAATAAGTCAAAATGAGGCTCAGTATTGTGTGTGGTTTCCACGTGCCTGTATGACCTCCCTACAACGCCTGGGCATGCTCGTGATGAGATTGCGGATGGTCTCCTGTAGGATTTCCTCTCTGATCTGGACTAAAGCATCCGCCAACTCCTGGACAGTCTGTGGTGCAATGTGACGTTGGTGGATGGAGCGAGACATAATGTCCCATATCTGCTCAATCGGATTCAGGTCTGGGGAACGGGCAGGCCTGTCCATAGCTTCAATGCATTCATCTTGCAGGAACTGTTGACACACTCCAGCCACGTGAGGTCTGGCATTGTCCTGCATTAGGAGGAACCCAGGGCCAACTGCACCAGCATATGGTCTCACAAGGGGTCTGAGGATCTCATCTCAGTACCTAATGGCAGTCAGGCTACCTCTGGCGAGCACATGGAGGGCTGTGTGGCCCTCCAAAGAAATGCCACCCCACACCATTACTGACCCACTGCCAAACCGGTCATGCTGAAGGATGTTGCAGGCAGCAGATCGCTCTCCACGGCGTCTCCAGGCTTTGTTACATCTGTCACATGTGTTCAGTGTGAACCTGCTTTCATCTGTGAAGAGCACAGGGCGCCAGTGGCGACTTTGCCATTCCTGGTGTTCTGTGGCAAATGCCAAGCATCCTGCATGGTGTTGGGCTGTGAGCACAACCCTTATCTGTGGATGTCGGGCCCTCATACCGCCCTCATGGAGTCGGTTTCTAACCGTTTGTGCAGACACATGCACATTTGTGGCCTGCTTGATGTCATTTTGCAGGGCACTGGCAGTGCTCCTCCTGTTCCTCCTTTGCACAAAGGCAGAGGTAGCAGTCCTGCTGCTGGCTTGTTGCCCTACTACAGCCCCCTACACGTCTCCTGGTGCACTGGCCTGTCTCCTGGTAGCGCCTACAGCCTCTGGACACTACGCTGACAGACACAGCAAACCTTCTTGCCACAGCTCGCATTGATGTGCCATCCTGGATGAGATGCACTATCTGAGCAACTTCTGTGGGTTGTAGAGTCCGTCTCATGCTACCACAAGTGTGAAAGCACAACCAACATTCAAAAGTGACCAAAACATCAGCCAGAAAGCATTGGTACTGACATGTGCTCTGTGGTCCCCACCTGCAGTACCACTCCTTTATTGTGTGTGTCATGATAATTGCCAATAATTTCCATCTGTGGTCTATTCCTTTTGCACAACAGCAGGTGAAATTGATTGTCAATCAGTGTTGCTTCCTGAGTGGACAGTTTGATTTCACAGAAGTTTGATTTACTTGGAGTTATATTCTGTTGTTTAAGTGTTCCCTTTATTTTTTTGAGCAGTGTATTTAGAATTGAGAGTCCTCATTGGTTGATACATTCTAATAGCTAACTGAAAAGATAATAACATGGACATTAAAATACTTGTATTAAAAGGTAACTTCAAATCTCAGAGAGACAGAAGAGTCTGGGAGTATAAACTTATGACAATCTTTGACACACTCAATGCAGCAATGAATGTGTCGCATGGATTTATGTCTTTTTACATCAATTAAGGAATTTGCTCCTCAGATCTTGAGGGGGCATCACAACACAGAACCAGACCCCAATCAGAGGACAAAAAACATTTACACTCCTTATCTATGAACTGTTCCAATATTTATAGCCACAACTGTTTATCACTCTCCCATAATGATAGTTCTGCTTCACGATTCTTGTCTTATCTATTGCGTTATTTCTGTGTTGTGCTGTGTTGTGATTCTTCAGATTCTGTATTAGTCTTTGCCTGATGAAGAGACCTGAGTAGTCTGTAAATCTTTCAATTTGTTACCATCTTTTCAGTTAGCCATTAAAAGGTATCAACCACTGAAAACTCTCAATTCTAAATATTTAGTTGTCCTTCTATGGATTCCTGTTGTCCTTCTACAGTTTGACCACTAGTGGCTGCTATTGTTCACCTTGATAATTGTGCTGCAATTCCACTTCTTACCACTGGAGGCTGCTATTGTGTTCGGCAATTGCCCTTTATTAACATGGCAGATTGTGAACCTGTGAAATCCATCTTGTTTCCTGTTTGGGCCTACTTAAAGCCTCATGGAACTCTCACTCATTGCTTGAGTATTCTGTTTAACTATTAGTCTAATTCCAGTCTCCAGCTCCTGAACTGTCTTACCCAGATTGTTCTCAGTTATCTCCGGATTGTTTCCTATAACTCCTTTGCTATCTCCAAGGACTTCTATTACCTCCTGCTGCTACTTGCTCATACACCACCAGCCACTGGATTCCAGCAGTGCTACACCAGTATCGTAACAGGATACTCAAGCAACTATGTAGCTATAACCCATTAACGACTGCCGATACACCTTTTAACGGCGGCAGCTAATGGTACTTATGCCACAGCACCACTTTTTAACTGCGCTGAGAAATAAGTATATAGCACCCCCCAGAGTTGGAATTTCTCTGGGGTCTACCGGGGTTAGCTGAGACCCCAGAGAACATGATTCGAGTCGGTTTTTACTGACCTCAGTGTTGCGATCGCCATTATTAATGGTATAACGACGACCGCAAAAAAAGTCAGATTTTTCATTTACTTTCTCTCTGTGAAGTCTCCGGGCTGCCGGCGTCTTCTTCAGGGAGAAAATGGCGGGCGCATGTGCAGTGTGCCTGCCGAGATCTGCTGGACGTCACCCGGCAACAATAGGAAATTTTCCCTATAGGTTCATTTTGATCACTGTGATAGACCCTATCACAGTGATCAAAATAAAAAAAATAGTAAATCAAACCACCTTTTATCACCCCCTAGTTAGGTAAAAATAATAAAATAAAAAAAGTATTTATTTCCATTTTTCCATTAGGGTTAGAGTTGGGCTAAAGTGAGTTGGGTTAAAGTTAGGGTTAGGGTTGGGCTAAATTTAGGCTTAGGGTTGGGCTAAAGTTAAGGTCAGGGTTGGGCTAGGGTTAGGGTTATGGTTAGAGTTGGGATTAGGGTTAGGGGTGTGTTGAGGTTAGGGTTTTGATTAGGGCTGGGATTAGGGTTAGGGGTGTGTTGGAGTTAGGGTTGGAGGTAGAATTGGGGGGTTCCACTGTTTAGGTACATCAGGGGGTCTCCAAACGCGACATGGCGCCACGATTGATTCCACCCAGTTTTGCATTCAAAAACTCAAATGGTGCTCCCTCACTTCTGAGCCCTACTGTTATGTTTTGGTAGCTGAGGAGAGAAGGCAAAAACGGCAATACACCAGAGAGGTTGGAATCTATTGGATTGCAGCACCCTGACTGACCACCACAACTAAAGGCAGCCGTGGAGCGTTCCTACGTTGGTCCTAGACGCCTCGTCACAGCCTGAGAGATTAACTACACCTAAAGATAGAAAGAGGAAAGCTATCTGCCCCGGAGCAGATCCCCAAAGAACATAGGAAGCCCCCAAACATGTAATGGCGGTTAGACAAGAGGAAATACAGACACAGACAGAAAATAGCATGAGCAAACGCTGGGGCCCAATCTGCCTAGACAGAAAAGGATAGAAAGGATACTCACTGCAATCCAAAAAAACCCTAAAAAATGCCCATGCTACTGATTGCAAAAACACCTGAGATCACACGACCTCTACCACCTAAATCAGTTCTCTGGTGTAACAAAACTAAGCCGCAGCCACAGAAAAAACTGGAAAAGGCAAATGAACAAATAACAATGGCTCCAGCAGAACTGAGAGGAGCCCAAGCCCCCGGGGGGGGGGGGAACCTGGCTAACCTCACAGAAATGCAGAGAAATATGCAAATGGTAAGCACAAAAAAAAACAGAAAGTATCTTATCTGAAAGCAGAAGAAGAGGAAAGACTCAGCAAGCTTCCAAGTGAACCAGGAACCACAGTTGAGACAAGAACAATTGTTCACCGGCAACCATGTTGGGAGGGAGCCTCCCTTATATCAGACCAGTCTGTAACTCCTGATTGCCAGTCCTCATTGAATGGTTCAGTACTGTTTGTAACCACCAGAGGGAGCTTCTGCTCAGAATTCATTTCCAAACATTCACAACACCCTACCGTGTACCCAAACAGGGGATTTTCCCCACATATGGAGTATTTGCGTACTCAGGAGAAATTACACAACAATTCTTAAGGTCCATTTTTTCCCGATACCCTTGTGAAAATAAAAAAAAAATGGTTCCAAATAAATATTTTGTGAAAAAAGTAAAATGTTCATTTTTTCCTTCAACATTGCTTTAGTTCTTGTGAAGCACCTGAAGGGTTAATAAACTTCTTGAATGTGGTTTTGCACACCTTGAGGGGTGCAGTTTTTAGAATGGTGTCACTTTTGAGTATTTTCTGTTATATTGACCCCGCAAACTCACTTGAAATGTGAGGTGGTCCCTAAAAAAATGGTTTTGTAAATTTTGTTGGGAAAATGAGAAATCGCTCGTCAACTTTTAACCCTTATAACGTCCTAACAAAAAAATTATGCTTCCAAAATTGTGCTGATGTAAAGTAGACATGTGGGAAATGTTAAATATTTGTGTGACAATACTCTCTGATTTAAAGATACAAAAATTAAAAGTTTGAAAATGGCAAAATTTTTGCAAAATTTCCATTTTTTATAAACACAAGTTATATTGAAAAAATTTTACCACTAACAAGAAGTACAATATGTCAAGAAAAAACATTCTCAGAATCAGTGGATAAATTAAAGCTTTCCAGAGCTATAACCTCATAAAGTGACACTGATCAGAATTGTAAAAATTGGCTTGGTCATTAAGTACCAAATTGGCTCTGTCACTAAGGGGTTAAGTAGACCCAAACAGGAAACAAGATGGATTCCACAGGTCCAGAGTCTGTCATCTTAGTAAAGCGCAATTTCAGTACATAGCAGCAACCTCCAGCGGTAAGGAGTGGAATTACAGTGCAATTATCAAGGTGAACAATAGCAACCACTAGAGTTGAGCGAAACAGGTCTGTCAGATTCAAAAGTCGCCGACTTTCGCCAAAGTCGGGTTTCGTTGGCCGAAACCCGACCATAGCGTGCAGTCGGCCATGCTGTCGTCGACCCGAGCGCCCAAGTCGGTTTTCCCATAATGCTTGCAGGCGCCTTTTTTCAGCCAATGAGCAAGGACGTACACTGTGGGCAACGAGATGACATGTGCAGCGTCCACCACCATCATAGAGAAGGGCATTGCAGTGATTGGCTTGCTTTGGGGGGCATCATAGTGTCTATAAAAGCCCTCACCGCCAACCTCCATTTTACTTATGCCGATATTAACAGTAGGGAGAGGTTGCTGTCGCTGTTTATCAGTAGGGAGAGAGTTAGGGCTGGAAAGAGAAGTTCTTCTGTGCTTGTGCTGATAGCAATTGTGCTGTACAGTTAGTGTGCAGTGACAGGGGAGGATTTTCTTGTGTGCAGCAACGCTGGTTATTAGGCTGCCTGCCAGTGACAGGGGAGGATTTTCTTGTGTGCAGCAGCGCTGGTTATTAGGCTGCCTTATAGCTGTATTGCTGTGTGTACACTGCTGTGCAGACTGCTTTTTACACAGCACTAATGCTTTGGTTCTTTTTTTCTGCACACTTACCGACCGTTCATTTTTTCCCACACCATATAGAGCTGTACGCTACTCACACACTACCGTGTACCGGCCGGTATCAAGGACAAATACATGCTGACTATCTGTGTGTGACTCCGGAAATATATACGGAGATTGCAATTTTCCCCTACACCGTATACAGCTGTACTCTTCTGAGACAGTACCGTATATCTGCTCTTTGTATTACGGTGAAATCCATACTGAGTGAGCGTCTGTGTGTGACTCCGGAAATATATGCGGAGATTGCAATTTTCCCCTACACCGTATACAGCTGTACGCTTCTGAGACAGTACCGTATATCTGCTCTTTGTATTATGGTCAAATCCATACTGGGTGAGGGTCTGTGTGTGACTCTGGAAATATATGCGGAGATTGCAATTTTCCCGTATACCGTATACAGCTGTACGCTTCTGAGACAGTACCGTATATCTGCTCTTTGTATTATGGTCAAATCCATACTGGGTAAGCGTCTGTGTGTGACTCCGGAAATATATACGGATATTTAAATTTTCCCTACGCCATATACAGCTGTACGCTCCACATACAGTATCATATATCTGCTGGCATTTTTGGTACATTTTCCCAGACATGAGGAAGTATGGTGGAAGAGGCCGCAGACGTGGGCGGGGGAGGGCAGCTGAGAATGATGGTGGTGGTGGTGGTGCATCTGCTGGTAGTGCCAAAAGCCCAATAGAACCGAAGGCAGGAGGTGTTGAGTCTACATCATCGTCTGACTCCAGAAGGCCTGGAAGGCTCCCTTTTCTGGGAGAAGGTAAACCGCTTTAAAAGCCGTAGCATCAGGAACAGGTTTTGGCTTACATTGCCGAAACAGCCTCCAGCTCTATCGCCTCCTCTTCTGAAGTTTCAAAAAATGCAAGCACTGAGTCGTCAGTGCAGGCTTCTGGTCAGGAACAACATCTTTCTTTGTGTCCTCCACCCCACCAAAAGAGAAGGATGTGGCAGGCCACACTTCAGATTACTCCATGGAGCTCTTTTCACATACCATGCCTAGGTTATCAAGTCAAATCCTGAATTCCCCAGTCCAAGATGAATATGACATTGAGTGCACTGATGCACAGCCACTGCTATCTGATTCTGCTGGTACATTTACCCAGAGCACTGAATTGCCCTTGCAGTCTACTGAGCCAGATTCTGACCCTGATGAAACTCAGGTGCCCCTTCCCGCATACTATACCACCTTACATGGTGACACAGAGGAAGGTGCAGATGAAATTGAAGAGGAGGTGATGGATTACCCAGTTGTTGACCCGGATTGGCATCCAATGGGGGAAGAGGGTGCCGCTGGCAATAGCTCAGAAGAGGAGGAGGATCCGCAGCAGGCATCAACATCGCAGCTGCGGTTATCTGGCAGGCTCGTAGCAGTCCAAAAATGTGTTAAAAAAGCAAAAAGAGTTGCAGGACAGCTTGGCCAGACAGTCAAATTAGCACAGAGTGCAAGCCCTGAAAATTTATCTTATAGTAGAAAGAGTGCAGTGTGGCACTTTTTTGACCAAAATCCTATTGATGAGGCAAAGGTTATCTGTAAGAAGTACGGAAGGACCTTTAGCCGAGGGAAAAATCTCCGAAAATTGAATACCAGTTGCATGCTTAGACAATTAAACACCATGCACTTGCAAGCGTGGACGGACTACAAACCTCACTGGCTTTGAACACCTACATTGCCAAACTGATCTCATTAGAGATGATGCCCTTCCGTTTGGTTGAAAGTGCAGCGTTCTGAGAGCTCATGGCCTACGCTATCCCACACTTTGACCTACCCAGTCAGCACTTCTTTTCTAGAAAAGCCATCGCTGCCCTCCACCTGCATTTGAAAGACGGCATTGGCCATGCACTCAAACAATCAGTGAGTGGAAAGGTGCACCTCACAGCAGATGCATGGGCCAGTAGGCATGGCCAGGGAGGTTATGTGTCCATCACTGCGCACTGGGTTAATGTGGTGGATGCAGGGTCCACAGGGGACAGCGGCGGTGGGACAGTGCTGCCTAGCCCACGGTATAGGCAACAGTTGGCTGTAGGTGTTCGACCCTCCTCCTCCTCCAGAACCAAAAGCTCTTCGACAGAGTGCAGTCGCACGAGCACTCCATCCGCAGCTGCCAGTATTGCACACGAGGTGTCCCATTATCAATGGGCTAGTGGTAAGCATCAGCAGGCTGTTTTAAAGATGATGTCTTCGGGTGACAACTGACACACCGCGGAGGTACTGGCCGACTACTTACAGCGAGAAACTGAGTCATGGCTAGGCAGTATACATCTTGAGCCAGGCATGGTAGTCAGTGATAATGGCCATAATTTTGTGGCAGCCATAGCCCTGACAAAACTCAGACACATACCTCGCCTGGCTCACACCTTGAACCTGGTGGTGCAGTGCTTCATAAATAATTATCCGGAGTTACCAGCCCTGCCCCATAAGGTGCGAAGACTGTGCTCACACATCAGTCGCTCACCCGTAGACTCCAGTCATATGCAGAGGCTGCAGCGATCGCTCCACCTCCCAAGCACCGCCTAATTATAGACGTTGCAACAAGGTGGAACTCCACCATGCACATGGTTGAGAGGCTGTGCGAACAGAGGCAGGCTGTAATGCATTTGTGGGAGGATCCACGGGCAGGCAGTTTGAGGGCGGACATGGAGTTGTCTGGTGTGCAGTGGTCAAAGCTGAAAGACCTCTGTAAAGTCCTTCAGTGTTTTGAGGAATGCACACGGCTGGTAAGCGCAGATGACGCCATCATAAGCATGAGCATCCCACTTATGCGTCTGCTCATGCAAATTTTGATGCACATTAAGGATCAGGCGTCTGCAGCGGAGGAGGAGGAGGGAAGCCTTCATGACACTCAGGCATAGTCTGCTCAGGGAACTGTCCTGGACGAGGTGGAGGAAGAAGAAGAGGAGGAGGATGAGGGGGATGATTATTTTGGGGAGGATGACGCTTCTCAGGGGGCAAGAGAAAATGTTGGCTTGCCTAGGTCAGGTACAGGGTTTGTGCGTGAATGGAGGGATGTGGATTTGGCCGAAAGTGCTCCTTCACCCACCACTGGCAGTGCATCATTGACACCTGGAACATTGGCCCACATGTGTGATTATGTCTTGCAGATCCTAAAAAGGGACCCCCGCATTGCCAAAATTATGAAGGATGATGACTACTGGTTGGCCAGCATCCTCGATCCACGCTATAAAGGCAAATTACAGAACATCATGCCACAGGAGAACCTAGAGCTAATATTGGCGAACAAACAAGCAACTCTGGTAAACCGTTTGTTAGAGGCATTCCCAGCACACAGCAGTGGTGCAGGTTCTACCACAAGCCGTACTGGGCCAAATGGAAGAGGTGTTCGTGGTGCACACAGCTGAAGTGGCATTGGAGACAGGGGTTTCATGACCATGTTGTGGTCTGATTTCTCGAGTAACGCTCACACGACTGAATCGATTGCAACAGACAGGAGACAACAGTTGTCAACTATGGTTCAAAATTACCTCTCCTCCCCTATCGATGTTCTCCCTCACAGTTCATGACTAGTGTGCTATCAGAAAGAGTCTTCAGTGCTGCTGGATCACTCCTGACAGAAAGAAGGACCTGGCTGTCGACCCAAAATGTAGGTGATCTCACCTTCATTAAAATGAACCATCCCTGGGTTTCAAAGGATTTTGTACCACCTTCCCCTGATGACACATAGGTTGCCAGCAAAATGGCTCGCTTTGTCCTCCTCTTCCTCCGACTTCACCAATTCCTCCATTTGCAGCTGCTGAACATCCAGCCTACACCTCAACATATGGCACTTTTTCCACCTCCCTAGCTGGGCTGTCCCCCCCTCCACCCAGGGCCGGCGTCAGCACATGGCGCACCCGGGCAAGTGCCGGGGCCCTGAGCAGGTGGGGGGGCTCACTCGCTGTCAGAGACACCGGATTACTATGAGGGGCACTGTGCTACTTCCCGGCGCCCACGAGTGTGCTCCCCCGGCTTGTTCAGGGCCCCAGCACTTGCAATACTTACCTCTCCCTGCTTCACCGCTGTGACGCCTTCCGCGTTTCCAGACAGTGACATTCAGGTCAGTGAGCGCGATGACGTCACGTCTGTGCGCCCTCTGCCTGAACAGTCACAGTGCAGAGAGCTGGAAGATGGCGACGCTGAGAAGTCCAGAGTAGAGAAGTGCCCAGCGAGGAGAGGTATTTCATTTTTTTTAATGGTTGGAGCAATATATGGGGAGCATTATACACTGGAGAATTATATATGGGGCCTATCATACAGTTGAGCATCATAGATAGGGCCCATTATACACTAGAGCGTCATCCATGGGGCACATCATATACTGGAGCATCACATAGAGACCATTATATATGGAGCATTATATATGGGGACCATTATATTTGGAGCATTATATGGGGCTCATCACACACTGGAGCATCATATATGGGGCCCATCATATACTAGAGCATCATATGGGGTTCATTATTAATGGTGCACCATATAGGGCCCTTTATATATCGAGCATCATATGGAGCACATATGGGACCTATTCTGTATGGAGCATTATATGGAGCCCATTCTGTATGGAGCAATATATGGGGCTCATTATTCTATATTGAGCAATATATAGGGCTCATTATTCTGTATGGCGCACTATGTGGTGCCCATAAAACTGTATGGAGGACTATACTCTGTTTTTTGAGCTATTGTACAATTTAAAATAGATATCACTCATGTAATGTAAGAAGTGAATTATTTGGTATTGTACTATACCTATATTTTTCTGCCGTATCGGAGCATCATGAATTGTGGTATGTGTTAAAGGGGCCCACTGACACTCTTTGGCCCCGGGCCCACGAAAACCTGGAGCCAGCCCTGCCCCCCCCACAACTTTAGCCAAATAACCCCCAGTTTTCAATGCGTTACTATTATTATAAAGTAAATTAAGGTTGACAAGCTTAAGTAATAAGAATTGATGTTGTTGCCATTGAAATGGGCACTGTAGGTGTAATGTATGTAGTACAGTTCATATAGCGTCTTGTGCTTGGGTGCGATGAAAACACAGGAGTCGCAGGTTTGATATAGAAAAGTCCTGTGTTACTTCATACAAGTTGGCAGAAATAGTCACACAGTTTGCAGACACAGAAACAGGAGACACAGCAGGCCAGAGTAATCCAAGCTCAGCAATCACTCTCCAATACAGATTCAGGATCTTCTTCTCTGTTACCGTAAGTCCATGCAAACGTGGGTCTTTCAAAGAGCAGGGTTCAGAGTCCACAAGTGCTTCAGAGTTCCTCAGTAGGAATAGCTGGAGTACAAGGTCCAAGGCTTACAGGAGTCAAGTCACAGGTTCACTGCAGGCTAGATTCTGAAGCACTGATTGCTCAGCTGTGGCTGCTTAAGAAGCAAAGGAGAGAATCAGGGCGGGAACATGCAAGCTGGAAACTCCATTTTGACTGAGGGCAAGATAGCTGCAGCAAGACAGAAAGTAAAATGGCTGACGAACAAACTGAGTTTCAGGAATATATACATAGAACCTTACATTACTCCCCCCTTAAGGACAACCTCCGGATGACCTCAGACCAGGCTTGTGTGGGTACCTCTGATGAAACTGACGGAGCAAGCGAGGAGCATTAACGTTATTGACCGGTTCCCATGAGTTGTCCTCCACTGGGTAGCCCTGCCATTTAATCAGATATTGTAACTGATTTCTATACAACCTGGAATCTAAAATCCTTTCCACCACAAATTCTTCCTGACCATCGACTAGCACTGGGTCAGGGCAAGGAGAGGAACGTCCAGGAAACGTATTGGGTGTCGCAGCCTTTAGTAGGGATACATGAAAGACAGGGTGGATTCTCATAGTTCTGGGCAGTTGAAGACGACAAGCAACGGCACTTATAATTTTACTGATTTTATAGGGTCCAATGTACTTATGTCCCAACTTAGACGATGGAATCCTTAACTTAAGATTTCTGGTTGACAGCCAGACCAAGTCTCCTACCTTGAAAGCTGGTGCAGGTTTACGAAATTTATCTGCTGCTTTCTTGTACCTTTCTTGAGCCGATTCCAGATTTTCCTTTAGAAGATCCATATTCTTCTGTAAAGACGTGATTCTTTCAGCCACTGCTGGTAAAGGCGTTTCTATGGGAAATCGTGGTAGAATGGTAGGATGATAACCTAGATTAGAGTAAAAAGGAGACTGTTTAGTGGAGGCACTCTGAGAGTTGTTATACGAGAACTCAGCTAATGGAAGTAGATCCACCCAATCATCCTGTAGGTGGCAGATAAAGCAGCGGAGATACTGCTCCAGGGTTTGATTGGTTCGTTCGGTCTGTCCATTAGTCTGGGGATGAAAAGCAGAAGAAAGGTTTACTTTAATGTCCAATGCTGCACAGAAATTTTGCCAAAACCTAGAAGTGAATTGCACCCCTCGATCCGAAATAACCTCATCCGGTACTCCATGTAAGCGAAACACATCTTTAATCATCAAATCTGATGTCTGTTTTGCAGTGGGTAAGCCGACACAAGGGATAAAATGAGCTGCCTTTGTTAGACGGTCAACCACCACTAGAATGGTGTTCTTCCCCTGAGAGGTTGGTAACTCCACAATGAAGTCCATAGAAATGGATCCCCACGGGCGGGACGGGTGGGAAGAGGCTGTAACAGACCAGTTGGTGAGGAGCGAGGTGTTTTGCATCTTGCACAGACCTCACATGAAGTGACATAATTCAAAACATCCTTCCTGCAAGTGGGCC
Source organism: Oophaga sylvatica (assembly GCA_033576555.1). NCBI lineage: Eukaryota > Metazoa > Chordata > Amphibia > Anura > Dendrobatidae > Oophaga > Oophaga sylvatica. The sequence goes on from JARQOD010000686.1 coordinate 80,191, forward strand.
ACCAAAAGAAACGAGAAAGAAATTCCTGTGTCTTTAGAATTCCTCTATGCCCAGCTATCTTGGAATCGTGAATGAGTTGCAATACTCTTAATCTGACTGTTTCAGGAATATACAGACGTTGTCCCTGAATCCACACACCATTCTTAAAGACAAGACTTACGTCCCTTGGGGGTTGTGCCAAAAAGGAATCCGCATGGTATGCTTCCTTGATGTCCTTAAGTAGGTCTTGATTATGAATTACTCCTAGGAATCTAGAGTCAGGAAGAATAGTCTTAGGAGGAGTAATTGGACGTGTCTCTGCTGAGTAAATCCTAGAGAGTGCATCAGCCTTTCCATTGCGCGATCCTGGTCTATAAGAGATGATAAAATTAAATTGGTTTAAGAAAAGATTCCAGCGAGCCTGGCGAGGAGTCAGGCACTTAGCCGACCTGATAAACTCAAGGTTACGATGGTCTGTCAGGACGACTATTTGCTGTGCAGCACCCTGAAGAAGGTGTCTCCATTCTTTGAAGGCGGCAATAATGGCCAACAACTCTCTATTGCCCACATCGTAGTTCCTCTCAGCCGAAGACAACTGCTGGGAAAAGAAGGCACAGGGATGCAAGACATTCTTCTCACCTGTTCTCTGAGAGAGTATAGCTCCAACGGCACAGTCTGAAGCATCCACCTCTATTATGAAGGCAAGCTCGGGGTTGGGATGTACTAGGATAGGTGCAGTGGTAAATTTATCTTTTAGACGGGAAAATGCTTCCTGGGCTTGGGGAGTCCAGGAAAACCTAGACTCTTTCCGGGTAAGTTGAGTGATAGGTGACACTACCTCAGAGAAATTTCTAATGAAACGTCTATAGAAGTTGGCAAACCCGATGAAGCGCTGTACCTCCTTCACATTTCTAGGACTTGGCCAATCCTTGATGGCTTGGGTTTTGCTTCCATCCATACTAATTCCTTGTGTAGACAGTACATACCCCAGAAATTGAATTTCGGTCCTATGGAATTCACACTTTTCAAGTTTGATGTAAAGATGATTTTGTCTTAGACGTTCCAAGACCATTCTCACATGTCCATGATGTTCCTCTGTGGAGTTAGAAAAAATTAGAATATCATCCAAATAAATTACCACAAAAGTATCTAGGAGATCCCTGAAGATGTCATTCACCAAGTGTTGGAAAGTGGCTGGGGCGGTACTCAGACCAAAAGGCATAACTAGATATTCAAAGTGTCCATAGCGTGACCTGAATGCAGTCTTCCATTCATCCCCAGGTCTAATACGGACTAAGTTATAGGCCCACGAAGATCTAGTTTAGAAAAAATTTTGGCATGTCGCACTCTCTCCAATAACTCAAGGATTAAAGGCAATGGATAACGGTTTCTAATAGTAACCTTATTGAGTTCCCTATAGTCTACGCATGGTCTCAGAGATCCATCTTTCTTCTTTACAAAGAAGATGGGTGCACCTGCAGGAGATGAAGAGGGGCGTATGAAGCCCTTGGCTAGATTTTCATCTATGTAATCCTTTAAAGCCTTTAGCTCGGGCCCCGCCAGGGGGTAGATCTTACCAAAAGGTATCTCTGCTCCAGGCAATAATTCAATTGGACAATCATATGGACGGTGAGGAGGAAGCTGGTCAGCGTTCTTCTTGTCACATAAATCCACATAGTTCTGGTATACAGCTGGTAGTTCAGGGACTGACATGATTCCTTTAGGAACAGAGCAAGCTGAAACTTTTGGACTCATCTGTTTCTCTGGAAAGTGTAATTCCTTGGTCTCCCAGTTAATGGTAGGATTCTGAGCCTGCAGCCATGGTAGCCCTAGAATAATGGGAAAGTGGGAGAAGAGATAAGCATAAAGGACAGTTTCTCTTGATGATCTTTACCCATAAGAACCCTCAAAGGCTCTGTTTCCTGATCCACTGGTCCAGAGGTCAGCAGGGAGCCATCCACAGTTTCCATCTGTACTGGAGTAGCCTTCTTCACTGAACGTATTCCCTGTTTCAGAGCAAAGGAGACATCCATAAAATTTCCACTTGCCCCTGAGTCGATCATAGCAGAGCTAGACACCCAAGCTGAGTCAACCCAGAGTTTGATGGAAAGAAAGCAATGAGAATTGTTTTTCTTACAACTCAGCTGGGACACCGCTGAGGAAACTTGAAAAATGGCAGCGTTTACACAGTCAACGTCCTCAGAGGTAACGGAGTTTAAGTCCGAGAAATCAAGATCTGTTGCTGCAGATCTCTCTGGAGCCTGAGGCTCGGACCTGACAGATCCCCTCTCGCAACACTCACAATGAATGAGTGCTGCAGTAGTCTTACGAGAACGGCTGGGGCAGTTTATAATGAAGTGCCCTGACTTACCACAATAGAAACATAGATTCTCCTTAAAACGATGTTCCTTGCGTGCATCACTAACCCGTCGTTGTAAAGAGTCTACCTGCATGGGTTCAGGTTCAGGTTCCCGTGTAATCCTACTCAAAGGTTCCTTAGCTGGAGAGGAAGGTAGGAAAAGGTTAGTACGATTGCTTTCGAACCATCTCTCTTGCCTGCGTTCAGTCAGACGAGTATCAATACGGATGCAGTAGTTAATAAAGTCACCTAACGCAGTGGGAGGGTCGGCACGAGCAAGTTCATCCTTAATCAGTGGAGATAACCCCTTTCGAAAAATAGATTTTTTGGCGGAACTGTCCCAGGTGGTATCAAGGGCCCATCTCCTGAAATCCAAGGCATATTCAGCTACCGAGTGCTTACCTTGGCGCAAAGCTAACATGGCTGCTTCAGCTGTTGCACCTCGATTGGGGTCATCAAACACCTGCCCCATGGCTGAAATAAAATCATCAAGGTGATTCAAACAATCATCCTCAGTCTCAATCAGAGGGTTTGCCCACATCAAAGCCTTGTTGGTAAGCAACATAATTATAGTAAGCACTTTAGATCGTTCAGTGGGAAATTGTGAAGCATGTGCAGAAAAAAAAAGATTGCATTGATTAATAAATCCCTGAATTTCTCACGTTCACCGCCAAAACGAAAAGGGGGCAACTTGGGAATCCCAGCACTCGGGGCTATGGCAGGAGCCTGGACTCGCCCCTCTAGAATCTCAATCCTGGCTCGCAAATCCTGGGTAGTCTGTCCAACCACTTGCAAATTGTGATTATTGAGGTCCTGTAGATTTGTAAAACGGGTCTTTATATTCTGCAAATCTGCAAGGATATTATCAGTCACTCCGCAAAGTTCCTTTATGCGGGCCTCCATTTTCCAGATCTTTTAAGACAGGATTACTGGAAGAAGAGGAGAGAAAAAAAAAATAAATAGTGTTCACCTGTGGCAACACTGCAGAGAGAAAAAAAAATTAAGGGAACTGCTCACCTGGAATGGTTGTGAGAAGTCACAACCACTATCATCACAGAAAGTTTCAACCAGACATCTGATATCCAGAGTTACAGCAGACAAAAAAGAGAAAAGAAAGGAGAAAAAAAAAAAAACAATAGTGTTTACCTGTGGTAACACTGCAAAAAGAAAAAACTTAAGGGAATTGCTCACCTGGAATGGTTGTGAGAAGTCACAACCACTGTCATCACAGAAAGTACAACCGGACGTCTGATATCCACAGTACAGCAGACACAGCCTTCCAGACCCAGCAGACACTAACGTTTTGGCTTCAGAATCTTGTAATGTATGTAGTACAGTTCATATAGCGTCTTGTGCTTGGGTGCGATGAAAACACAGGAGTCGCAGGTTTGATATAGAAAAGTCCTGTATTACTTCATACAAGTTGGCAGAAATAGTCACACAGTTTGCAGACACAGAAACAGGAGACACAGCAGGCCAGAGTAATCCAAGCTCAGCAATCACTCTCCAATACAGATTCAGGATCTTCTTCTCTGTTACCGTAAGTCCATGCAAACGTGGGTCTTTCAAAGAGCAGGGTTCAGAGTCCACAAGTGCTTCAGAGTTCCTCAGTAGGAATAGCTGGAGTACAAGGTCCAAGGCTTACAGGAGTCAAGTCACAGGTTCACTGCAGGCTAGATTCTGAAGCACTGATTGCTCAGCTGTGGCTGCTTAAGAAGCAAAGGAGAGAATCAGGGCGGGAACATGCAAGCTGGAAACTCCATTTTGACTGAGGGCAAGATAGCTGCAGCAAGACAGAAAGTAAAATGGCTGACGAACAAACTGAGTTTCAGGAATATATACATAGAACCTTACAGTAGGTGTGTTTACTGTCCTCCACTCCCTGCAGACTTTTATTCCCCATTGACTTGCATTGGGGTCGGATTTTCGACTCTGACCCGACCTTTTCCGTTAGTCGGCCGACTTAGTTCGACTCGACTTTTGAGAAAGTCAGGTTTCGCGAAACACAACTCGACTGTAAAAAATGCAAAGTCGCTCATCTCTAGCAACCACTAGTGGTCAAACTGTAGAAGGACGACAGGAAACCTGACATATTTGTGTGTCATGGAGAAAAATTCAATCACGCCATTTTTGCCCCATTTACCAATCACCATAAGTAATATGTTCACTGTATTGTAAGGGTTGTTACAATAACAGGGATATCAAATATGTTGGTTATTTGCTGATATGTGATGTTTATTGTTTAAGTGAGTTATAAATATCATTAATGTAATTAATTTTCATTGTTTTTCAGTATTTTTAGAGCAATAAAAAAATCTCTGACTTTTATTTTATCCTAGAATACAGGTATATCGAAATCCACTGATAACTAGAATGCTAGACATGTACCAGAATAAGGTTACATGTGGTAAAGAAAAATGCAATGCAAAGAAATTCATCCAATATGTGACAGTGTAGCCTGTGGCTCTTTACTATCACTGCTTCTAATACTACAAGTTGGAAGTTTAAATCCCGGGGAAAATCAGACTTCAATAAAATAAAATAATGAGTTAATTAAATTAATGTACGTAAGTAGAGAGCAGAGTGATGTTAAACACTCCTCATGGGAGGAGTAGGAGCTGCTGAGCAATGAACTCAGGAGCATGCAGTGACTGCAGTGGCAGAGACAAGACATTACAGGAAAGGAAACTGAGCGAGTGAAAGTCATGACCATAGTCTTCGTCTCCCAGAACATCTCCCCCAATTTGGGACTGCTGGATCCTCTATGGTTGGGAACTATGCAGCCATATTTATTTAGCTTATAAAGAGCAGAATAAGTTATTAATAAAGAAAAATGCACAGAAGCAAGGGTGAACCTAGCCTTTCTGCTGCCTGAGGCAAACTGCAAACTGCGCCCCCCCATTGTAAAATCAGTACAAATAAATCTGGTTTACTCTTACTAGCCTAACATGACGCACATGTGAAATACATACACTTTTAAATAGGAATATGTTTGAAACATCGATTTTTATATTTGTTAAAGTTCTGTATAAGTAGTAGAAAATAAAGGATATTAAGAATACTACTCACAGTTTCGGAAATCAACAGCTGGGCCTTAATCAAAAACAAACCCTCTTGCCACGTAGAACTTCAAGGTCTTGGACAATAGAAAAAATATACAAAAGACATAAATGAATACACCAATAAAAACCAATGCTGCGCATATTATAAGAGCATACTGTACATCATCCCAAGTCTTAGAGACTCTAACGTCCACTCTTAAACAGCCTCCCCATTGTAGACAATCCATACTTGTGTTAGGCCTCTTTCACACATCCGGTGTGCGCCTGACGGCGCCCCCGGCATTTTGTCGCAGCGCCTCATCAGAAAACCTGATGCGCCGCTTGCGCCGCATGCGTTTTTTTTGCCGGATGGTTTCTGATGCCCGGAGACATCAGGGGAATCCGGCAAAAAAAAAAAACGTTACATGCTGCGTTTTGTCCGGCCGCCGGAATGTACATTTCCGCCGCATCCGGACAAAATCGCATACGACGCATTGACATGCGGCGCCATCCGGCGCTAATGCAAGTCAATGCAAAAAAACCCACAAGCGGCGCATCAGGTTTTCTGATGCGGCGCTGCGGCTAAATGCCGGGGGCGCCGTCAGGCGCACACCGGATGTGTGAAAGAGGCCTTAGAAGTAAAATAAAGCGTCCTCCTTTCTTAATGAGTAAAAGTCCTATTAAATGGGCAGATTTATCCACTGAATCACATCAGTGGATAATTCTGCCCGTGCTGCCCTTACAACTATCTGCCTCTGAGTCACGGATTTATCAGCTGGATAAATCTTTGGTAGGAGCGTGGAATCCTTCGTAGGGGCAAGCATAAGATCCTAACTGTTGTGAAGGTACATGACGCCCTATAGTGCACAGTGATGATACATGAGGCACTATAATGCACAGTGATGATACATGAGGCCCTATAATGCAGTGATAATACAAGAGGCCTTATAATGCACAGTGATTATACAGGAGGCCCTATAATGCAGTGATGATATATGAGGCCCTATAGTGCACAGTGATGACACATGAGGCCCTATAGTGTACAGTGATGATATATGAGGCCCTATAATGCAGTGATGATACATGAGGCCCTATAGTGCAGTGATGATACATGAGGCCCTATAATGCAGTGATGATACATGAGGCTCTATAGTGCACAGTGACGATACATGAGGCCCTATAGTGCACAGTGACGATACATGAGGCCCTATAATGCACATTGATGATACATGAGGCCCTATATTGCAGTGATGATACATGAGGCCCTATAGTGCACAGTGATGATACATGAGGCCCTATAATGCAGTGATGATACATGAGGCCCTATAGTGCACAGTGACGATACATGAGGCCCTATAGTGCACAGTGATGATACATGAGGCCCTATAGTGCACAGTGATGATACATGAGGCCCTATAATGCAGTGATGATACATGAGGCCCTATAGTGCACAGTGATGATACATGAGGCTCTATAGTGCACAGTGATGATACATGAGGCTCTATAGTGCACAGTGATGATACATGAGGCCCTATAATTCACAGTGATGATACATGAGGCCCTATAATGCAGTGATGATACATGAGGCCCTATAGTGCACAGTGATGACACATGAGGCCCTATAGTGTACAGTGACGATATGAGCCGCACGTACCAGGGCTTTGGGGTACTCGGCACCGAGCCCATTGATGTCTATGGGGAATGTCACAGTAGCTGCAGCTCGGTCTGTGGCCCTGGGGCTCACTGCAAAGGGGATATTTACAGGGGATGATAGAATGTTCGTGTAGTTTGTCGTGACACCACCTGTAGTACCTGGTCAGGGTGACCAGCGCTGCTGTGCAGGTCCTCTGGAAGGGATGGTGTCGTGCAGCTAGATGATAAGTCTTCTACAGGTAAGACTGTGTCCTCCCAGGGCAGATAGATGTAAGGTAAAGCAAGGGTGCTAGAGAGATGTAGCAGAGTGGAGTGTGCGACAGAGTAATAATGCAGGAAACAGTTCTTATGCAGTTTCAAAGGTTTACTCACAGTCTGTTGCCAGCAAGACAGATGCCTGGTTGCACTGTGTCCTTCCAGTGAATGGTCCAGCAACCCTCAAGTAAGTCGGTCACACTTCCAAAGACTCCCTTTTATGTTCCTTTCCGGCTTCTTGTGCTATACTCCTTACTTCTCTGCACCTCCCTACCACAGAGCCCTCAGACGAGGTAGTATTGGATCCTTTCAGTTCACAGGTACGACCCGATGTCCCGGGACGCTGATCTCCTCTTCACGGAGACCGGAACACCGTCGGATACCTGGACGTACTTGATCCCTAGCTGCCTCCGGATGGGATTATGGTAGCTAGTGGCTCTTAGAGAGTCCCACTAGATGCGGTGTTTACTAATGGCGATGAACTGACCCACTAGTCTGGGAACCGTCTCCCCGATGTTTTGCCTGGACCTTCCTTCTCCAAGGATGGGGCACAGCTTCAATTGCTGTCTCAGCCCCGGACCCCTTCTCCCTCTCTTCAGCAAGGCCCTCTGAGGTAAACTCAGAAGGGCTGCAGGACAGCCCAGTACCCAGGCTGGCTGCCTGACTCCAACTTTACTCTAATCTAACACGCTGCAACCTAATGCTGCAGCAGGCTCCACCCACCCACTTCTACACCCTTTACTAACCAGACTGAAGCTCAGCACTGGCATGATGTGTGTGGATGTGGTGATGGAGTCAATGGGGTGCTTCCTCCTTACCTGAGAGTCAGGTGTCACACCGCTGGGTGCGATGCAACATCTCTGTGGCGACTGGACCCTCAGGGCGCCACATTCCCCCCTGGTTAAACACAGCACTCCCGGGCTGTAAAAGAGTAAAGATGTTACATAAGAAACATACAAAATTTTTAGATATGCATATCAACAGTAGAAAAGCAATTTCAAAACTCATCATCCCTTTATGGGAGGCACTTCAGGTTAAACGTTGCAAGAAAACACTTTTAATATTTACTTCACAGTTCAAGTAAACATATACTTGTGGAGGACCCGCTCCAAACCTCCCACGGTGGTCCTGGGTGGGCTGCAAGACTCTTCTGGATCTCCGTAGCAGTCCTCACTTTCGGCCACACCAAACGGGTTTTAAACTTCTGAGGTAATTAAGTGAAACCAAGATGAGGCACCGAAGTGCTAACTATATACAAGGACAGTTTTTGGGCTAGCAGTGTTCATAGCCACCAGTTCAGAAAAGCAATATTAAAGGCAATCACCCCTCCGGGTTATGGCAACATTTGCATACTATATACATCAATACACTATATACATTTGTGGAACCTGTCCTGTTTTTCTCATTTACTTGGTAGTAGCGACACCTGGTGGCTGTGCAAGCACAGGACCATTCCTATTCATGGGCACAGTGCCTAGCACCAGGGTCATTGACTCCACCGCTGGTGTCCGTATGACTGGTGCACACTGGGCTGGTGGGGGTGTCAGGGGTTCCAGCAGGGTGTCAGCATCTGCAGCAGGGATATCATCGCTGGTTACCTGAAGAGCCGGTTCACTCCGGTCCTCTAGGCCGCAGGGCCGGTCTTCCTCCTTCATCCCTGCCGGGGGACAGCTTTCCTCTGCTACAGGTACGGTGTCTGGTTCCGGGGTGGACCGGCGTTCTGGTCCGGGTGAGGACTCCGCAGCCTCCTCTCCTGTCGCCGCATCCTCGGTGGGGTCAGGTATGGCTCCTTCCAGATCGGCCTCCGGCCAGATCTCAGACTCTGCTTCAGGTGGCGCCGGTGGCAGATGCGCGGGCGGTGTAGGGAGCGGTCGGCTCTGCTGCAGCCGCAGCTTCAGAGCCCTCCAGCTTTGCTCCATTTCCTCCACTTCAGCGCGGTGCCGGGCCAGATACAGCAGGGCAGCATCCACTTCTTCTTTAATGGAGAGGATCAGCTTCTCCAGGTCACAACGGATCTCTTCATCAGGAGGGGCCCGCTCTTTTGTAGGAAGGCGGGACCTACGCGTTCTTTTCCGTCCACTGAGGAAGATGAGGAGGCGGAACTCCAGTGCTGTTGGGCATGATCTTAGATTGCAGTAGCATTTAGTGTAGGCGGACATTTCTTTCGCGCCACTGAGTGAGCGCACGCCCACGAAAGCACGCCCTCCTTCTTCACCAGCGCCTCGTGGCGCAAATATGGCGGTAAAATGGCGGTTGTTGTTTTACAAAATGGCAAATACAGTCTCTGATGATTTTGGCAGTTCTCAAGCACAAAAACAGTCAATTTAGGCACACAGGACTCGCGTTTCACGAGCTTTCGAATCCTGTTTGTGACGCCAAAGATGAGTCACACAAAGAACCAGGGTTATGGGGTATTCGGCACCGAGCCCATTGATGTCTATGGGAATGTCACAGTAGCTGCAGCTCGGTCCGTGGCCCTGGGGCTCACTGAAAAGGGGATATTTACAGGGGATGATAGAATGTTCGTGTAGTTTGTCGTGACGTCACCTGTAGTACCTGGTCAGGGTGACCAGCGCTGCTGTGCAGGTCCTCTGGAAGGGATAGTGTCATGCAGCTAGATGATAAGTCTTCTACAGGTAAGACTGTGTCCTCCCAGGGCAGATAGATGTAAGGTAAAGCAAGGGTGCTAGAGAGATGTAGCAGAGTGGAGTGTGCGACGGAGTAATAATGCAGGAAACAGTTCTTATGCAGTTTCAAAGGTTTACTCACAGTCTGTTGCCAGCAAGACAGATGCCTGGTTGCACTGTGTCCTTCCAGTGAATGGTCCAGCAACCCTCAAGTAAGTCGGTCACACTTCCAAAGACTCCCTTTTATGTTCCTTTCCGGCTTCTTGTGCTATACTCCTTACTTCTCTCTGCACCTCCCTACCACAGAGCCCTCAGACGAGGTAGTATTGGATCCTTTCAGTTCACAGGTACGACCCGATGTCCCGGGACGCTGATCTCCTCTTCACGGAGACCGGAACACCGTCGGATACCTGGACGTACTTGATCCCTAGCTGCCTCCGGATGGGATTATGGTAGCTAGTGGCTCTTAGAGAGTCCCACTAGATGCGGTGTTTACTAATGGCGATGAACTGACCCACTAGTCTGGGAACCGTCTCCCCGATGTTTTGCCTGGACCTTCCTTCTCCAAGGATGGGGCACAGCTTCAATTGCTGTCTCAGCCCCGGACCCCTTCTCCCTCTCTTCAGCAAGGCCCTCTGAGGTAAACTCAGAAGGGCTGCAGGACAGCCCAGTACCCAGGCTGGCTGCCTGACTCCAACTTTACTCTAATCTAACACGCTGCAACCTAATGCTGCAGCAGGCTCCACCCACCCACTTCTACACCCTTTACTAACCAGACTGAAGCTCAGCACTGGCATGATGTGTGTGGATGTGGTGATGGAGTCAATGGGGTGCTTCCTCCTTACCTGAGAGTCAGGTGTCACACCGCTGGGTGCGATGCAACATCTCTGTGGTGACTGGACCCTCAGGGCGCCACATTCCCCCTGGTTAAACACAGCACTCCCGGGCTGTAAAAGAGTAAAGATGTTACATAAGAAACATACAAAATTTTTAGATATGCATATCAACAGTAGAAAAGCAATTTCAAAACTCATCATCCCTTTATGGGAGGCACTTCAGGTTAAACGTTGCAAGAAAACACTTTTAATATTTACTTCACAGTTCAAGTAAACATATACTTGTGGAGGACCTGCTCCAAACCTCCCACGGTGGTCCTAGGTGGGCTGCAAGACTCTTCTGGATCTCCGTAGCAGTCCTCACTTTCGGCCACACCAAACGGGTTTTAAACTTCTGAGGTAATTAAGTGAAACCAAGATGAGGCACCGAAGTGCTAACTATATACAAGGACAGTTTTTGGGCTAGCAGTGTTCATAGCCACCAGTTCAGAAAAGCAATATTAAAGGCAATCACCCCTCCGGGTTATGGCAACATTTGCATACTATATACATCAATACACTATATACATTTGTGGAACCTGTCCTGTTTTTCTCATTTACTTGGTAGTAGCGACACCTGGTGGCTGTGCAAGCACAGGACCATTCCTATTCATGGGCACAGTGCCTAGCACCAGGGTCATTGACTCCACCGCTGGTGTCCGTATGACTGGTGCACACTGGGCTGGTGGGGGTGTCAGGGGTTCCAGCAGGGTGTCAGCATCTGCAGCAGGGATATCATCGCTGGTTACCTGAAGAGCCGGTTCACTCCGGTCCTCTAGGCCGCAGGGCCGGTCTTCCTCCTTCATCCCTGCCAGGGGACAGCTTTCCTCTGCTACAGGTACGGTGTCTGGTTCCGGGGTGGACCGGCGTTCTGGTCCGGGTGAGGCCTCCGCAGCCTCCTCTCCTGTCGCCGCATCCTCGGTGGGGTCAGGTATGGCTCCTTCCGGATCGGCCTCCGGCCAGATCTCAGACTCTGCTGCCGATGGCAGACGCGCGGGCGGTGTAGGGAGTGGTCGGCTCTGCTGCAGCCGCAGCTTCAGAGCCCTCCAGCTTCGCTCCATTTCCTCCACTTCAGTGCGGTGCCGGGCCAGATACAGCAGGGCAGCATCCACTTCTTCTTTAATGGAGAGGATCAGCTTCTCCAGGTCACAATGGATCTCTTCATCAGGAGGGGCCCGCTCTTTTGTAGGAAGGCGGGACCTTCGAGTTCTTTTCCGCCCACTGAGGAAGATGAGGAGGCCGAACTCCAGTGCTGTGGGGCATGATCTTAGATTGCAGTAGCATTTAGTGTAGGCGGACATTTCTTTCGCGCCACTGAGTGAGCGCACGTCCACGAAAGCACGCCCTCTTTCTTCACCAGCGCCTCGTGGCGCAAATATGGCGGCAAAATGGCGATTGTTGTTTTACAAAATGGCAAATACAGTCTCTGATGATTTTGGCAGTTCTCAAGCACAAAAACAGTCAATTTAGGCACACAGGACTCGCGTTTCACGAGCTTTCGAATCCTGTTTGTGACGCCAAAGATGAGTCGCACAAAGAACCAGGGTTATGGGGTACTCGGCACCAAGCCCGTTGATGTCTATGGGGAATGTCACAGTAGCTGCAGCTCGGTCCGTGGCCCTGGGGCTCACTGAAAAGGGGATATTTACAGGGGATGATAGAATGTTCGTGTAGTTTGTCGTGACGCCACCTGTAGTACCTGGTCAGGGTGACCAGCGCTGCTGTGCAGGTCCTCTGGAAGGGATGGTGTCGTGCAGCTAGATGATAAGTCTTCTACAGGTAAGACTGTGTCCTCCCAGGGCAGATAGATGTAAGGTAAAGCAAGGGTGCTAGAGAGATGTAGCAGAGTGGAGTGTGCGACGGAGTAATAATGCAGGAAACAGTTCTTATGCAGTTTCAAAGGTTTACTCACAGTCTGTTGCCAGCAAGACAGATGCCTGGTTGCACTGTGTCCTTCCAGTGAATGGTCCAGCAACCCTCAAGTAAGTCGGTCACACTTCCAAAGACTCCCTTTTATGTTCCTTTCCGGCTTCTTGTGCTATACTCCTTACTTCTCTCTGCACCTCCCTACCACAGAGCCCTCAGACGAGGTAGTATTGGATCCTTTCAGTTCACAGGTACGAACCGATGTCCCGGGATGCTGATCTCCTCTTCACGGAGACCGGAACACTGTCGGATACCTGGACGTACTTGATCCCTAGCTGCCTCCGGATGGGATTATGGTAGCTAGTGGCTTTTAGAGAGTCCCACTAGATGCGGTGTTTACTAATGGCGATGAACTGACCCACTAGTCTGGGAACCGTCTCCCCGATGTTTTGCCTGGTCCTTCCTTCTCCAAGGATGGGGCACAGCTTCAATTGCTGTCTCAGCCCCGGACCCCTTCTCCCTCTCTTCAGCAAGGCCCTCTGAGGTAAACTCAGAAGGGCTGCAGGACAGCCCAGTACCCAGGCTGGCTGCCTGACTCCAACTTTACTCTAATCTAACACGCTGCAACCTAATGCTGCAGCAGGCTCCACCCACCCACTTCTACACCCTTTGCTAACCAGACTGAAGCTCAGCACTGGCATGATGTGTGTGGATGTGGTGATGGAGTCAATGGGGTGCTTCCTCCTTACCTGAGAGTCAGGTGTCACACCGCTGGGTGCGATGCAACATCTCTGTGGCGACTGGACCCTCAGGGCGCCACATTCCCCCCTGGTTAAACACAGCACTCCCGGGCTGTAAAAGAGTAAAGATGTTACATAAGAAACATACAAAATTTTTAGATATGCATATCAACAGTAGAAAAGCAATTTCAAAACTCATCATCCCTTTATGGGAGGCACTTCAGGTTAAACGTTGCAAGAAAACACTTTTAATATTTACTTCACAGTTCAAGTAAACATATACTTGTGGAGGACCCGCTCCAAACCTCCCACGGTGGTCCTGGGTGGGCTGCAAGACTCTTCTGGATCTCCGTAGCAGTCCTCACTTTCGGCCACACCAAACGGGTTTTAAACTTCTGAGGTAATTAAGTGAAACCAAGATGAGGCACCGAAGTGCTAACTATATACAAGGACAGTTTTTGGGCTAGCAGTGTTCATAGCCACCAGTTCAGAAAAGCAATATTAAAGGCAATCACCCCTCCGGGTTATGGCAACATTTGCATACTATATACATCAATACACTATATACATTTGTGGAACCTGTCCTGTTTTTCTCATTTACTTGGTAGTAGCGACACCTGGTGGCTGTGCAAGCACAGGACCATTCCTATTCATGGGCACAGTGCCTAGCACCAGGGTCATTGACTCCACCGCTGGTGTCCGTATGACTGGTGCACACTGGGCTGGTGGGGGTGTCAGGGGTTCCAGCAGGGTGTCAGCATCTGCAGCAGGGATATCATCGCTGGTTACCTGAAGAGCCGGTTCACTCCGGTCCTCTAGGCCGCAGGGCCGGTCTTCCTCCTTCATCCCTGCCGGGGGACAGCTTTCCTCTGCTACAGGTACGGTGTCTGGTTCCGGGGTGGACCGGCGTTCTGGTCCGGGTGAGGCCTCCGCAGCCTCCTCTCCTGTCGCCGCATCCTCGGTGGGGTCAGGTATGGCTCCTTCCGGATCGGCCTCCGGCCAGATCTCAGACTCTGCTTCAGGTGGCGCTGGTGGCAGACGCGCGGGCGGTGTAGGGAGCAGTCGGCTCTGCTGCAGCCGCAGCTTCAGAGCCCTCCAGCTTCGCTCCATTTCCTCCACTTCAGCGCGGTGCCGGGCCAGATACAGCAGGGCAGCATCCACTTCTTCTTTAATGGAGAGGATCAGCTTCTCCAGGTCACAACGGATCTCTTCATCAGGAGGGGCCCGCTCTTTTGTAGGAAGGCGGGACCTTCGCGTTCTTTTCCGTCCACTGAGGAAGATGAGGAAGCGGAACTCCAGTGCTGTGGGGCATGATCTTAGATTGCAGTAGCTTTTAGTGTAGGCGGACATTTCTTTCGCGCCACTGAGTGAGCGCACGCCCACGAAAGCACGCCCTCCTTCTTCACCAGCGCCTCGTGGCGCAAATATGGCAGTAAAATGGCGGTTGTTGTTTTACAAAATGGCAAATACAGTCTCTGATGATTTTGGCAGTTCTCAAGCACAAAAACAGTCAATTTAGGCACACAGGACTCGCGTTTCACAAGCTTTCGAATCCTGTTTGTGACGCCAAAGATGAGTCGCACAAAGAACCAGGGTTATGGGGTACTCGGCACCGAGCCCGTTGATGTCTATGGGGAATGTCACAGTAGCTGCAGCTCGGTCCGTGGCCCTGGGGCTCACTGAAAAGGGGATATTTACAGGGGATGATAGAATGTTTGTGTAGTTTGTCGTGACGCCACCTGTAGTACCTGGTCAGGGTGACCAGCGCTGCTGTGCAGGTCCTCTGGAAGGGATGGTGTCGTGCAGCTAGATGATAAGTCTTCTACAGGTAAGACTGTGTCCTCCCAGGGCAGATAGATGTAAGGTAAAGCAAGGGTGCTAGAGAGATGTAGCAGAGTGGAGTGTGCGACGGAGTAATAATGCAGGAAACAGTTCTTATGCAGTTTCAAAGGTTTACTCACAGTCTGTTGCCAGCAAGACAGATGCCTGGTTGCACTGTGTCCTTCCAGTGAATGGTCCAGCAACCCTCAAGTAAGTCGGTCACACTTCCAAAGACTCCCTTTTATGTTCCTTTCCGGCTTCTTGTGCTATACTCCTTACTTCTCTCTGCACCTCCCTACCACAGAGCCCTCAGACGAGGTAGTATTGGATCCTTTCAGTTCACAGGTACGACCCGATGTCCCGGACGCTGATCTCCTCTTCACGGAGACCGGAACACTGTCGGATACCTGGACGTACTTGATCCCTAGCTGCCTCCGGATGGGATTATGGTAGCTAGTGGCTCTTAGAGAGTCCCACTAGATGCGGTGTTTACTAATGGCGATGAACTGACCCACTAGTCTGGGAACCCTATAGTGCACAGTGACGATACATGAGGTCCTATAATGCACAGTGATGATATATGAGGCCTTATAATACAGTGATGATACATGAGGCCCAATAGTGCACAGTGATGATACGTGAGGCCCTATAATGCAGTGATGATACATGAGGCCCTATAGTGCACAGTGACGATACATGAGGCCCTATAGTGCACAATGATGATACATGAGGCCCTATAGTGCACTGTGATGATACATGAGGCCCTATAATGCAGTGATGATACATGAGGCCCTATAGTGCAGTGATGATACATGAGGCCCTATAGTGCACAGTGACGATACATGAGGCCCTATAGTGCACAGTGATGATACATGAGGCCCTATAGTGCATTTGATTTGAATAGGGGGAAATGTGCTGTAGCTGGCCATGGCCACTAAATAGGAAACAGAGCAGCTCTGTAAGGCAGCATTTCCAGCTGGCACCAAGAACAGCTGACTGGCAGGGGTGCTAGGTGTCAGACATTGCTGACCTATTCTAAGGTTAGCCAGTGTTAGTGATTTATCTGCATCCGGATTTTTTCTGCGAAAGGATGCAAACGCATGCAACTGCATCCTGATCAGGATTTGGTTGGAAATTTGAAATTCTGACTTCTGGAGCAGAGAGAAGAGGAGAGGGACTGGTAAAAAAAATGTTGCTCCGAGCCTGCACAGTATGAAATCAGCCTGCAGATTGGATGCAGGCATCCTGATTCGGGTGCGTCTACACTGACAATCATATGTTTTTGGATGCGCTGCCACGTATCAGGATGTCTGCAGATTTTTTTAACACCCAAAATTCGCAACAAGCTGCGTTTGGGGAGCACATGAAAAATCCTGATGCAGATGCAGGTCCATGCGTCCCTATGTTAAGGATAGGGATGCAATCTGGATCAGGATTGCTACGCATCACAACGCATGGTACCAAAACGCTAGTGTGAAAGCAGACAAACTCGTGCAGCCCCTCACCAGGTGCCCCCATGTCATATACATGCTTCCAATACATGTTATTAACATTAACACACTATAACATGGGGCACAAGCTCTTCTAGTGAGGCGGGAAAGATCACTATATGACAGAACAGCATGCAGAGTCTACATTATGTCTGCATACTGGCCCCATACAGGTTCATCACTTTCCCATACAGCACATCCCTCGCTTCTGAGCATGCTCAGCCCGCAAAACGGATCCCTGCACACGGAAGCACCCAGATCCGTGTTGTCCTGGATCCGTGCTCCATAGAGCTCCATTTTAATTCCAGATGTGTAGCTGCGGATCCGTGCGTCTCCCGCTGCATGTGTGTTTTTCAGACGACACAAAACTGCAACAAGTTACGTTTTTGTGCGTCTGATAAAATATATGCAGACACAGGGATCCGTGGGAAAACGGTGACAACTGAATGCACACGCAAGTCCCATCCGTCACCACTGAAAGTCAATAGAGACGAAAACGGATCCATGTGTCTGCATAGTTCATCAGACGCACAAAAACGCAACTTGTTGCAGTTTTGTGGTGCCTGAAAAACAACACAGGACATGGATGAAGGCAACATATCTTTATTTGGGACTCAATAACTCACATGCATTTAATCCCAGCACACATATACTGCTCTCCTGCCTGCTCCTCCAGATAAGTCACAGTCAGTCACACTGCAATAAAAGCTGCCAGCCAGGCACAGGAAAAAAAACAAAACTGGGCTCACTCTTGAGTCTCACTGCAGAGCCTGCTCCTGTCATTCCCAGCAGGGAGCAGGCTCTTTGTATCAGGAAGACACATCACTGAGGGAGCTGTACAGCTGCAGCGGGGGAGGGGGACAAGGGGAGATCATGTTTTTTTAACCCTTTGCTGTATCTGAGAGATGAGTCCCTGGCCAGCAGTATGTGTCCCAGCCCAGGGAGGGACGGGAGAGGGGCACCGGGGCACCGCTGCTGCACCTCAGCCCTATAGTAAGTTGCTAATAACTATTGCACAGTGACGATACATGAGGCCCTATAGTGCATAGTGATGATACATGAGGCCCTATAGTGCACAGTGATGATACATGAGGCCCTATAATGCAGTAATGATACATGAGGCCCTATAGTGCAGTGATGATACATGAGGCCCTATAGTGCAGTGATGATACATGAGGCCCTATAGTGCACAGTAATGATACATGAGGCCCTATAGTGCATTTGATTTGAATAGGGGGGAAATGTGCAGTAGCTGGCCATGGCCACTAAATAGGAAACAGAGCAGCTCTGTAAGGCAGCAATTCCAGCAGGCACCAAGAACAGCTGACTGGCAGGGGTGCTTTTTAACCCTTTGCTGTGTCTGAGAGACGAGTCCCTGGCCAGCAGTATGTGTCCCAGCCCAGGGAGGGACGGGAGAGGGGCACCGGGGCACCGCCGCTGCACCTCAGCCACATAGTAAGTTGCTAATAACTATTTAGTCACCTGGCTTCTTCTTCTGGGCACGACGATATCATACTTCGTACACACACGGCTCAGCTCCATACACCTCGTACACACAAGGCTCCGCTCCATACACCTCATACACACACGGCTCTGCTCCGTACACCTCGCACACACACGGCTCCGCTCTGTACACCTCGAACACACACGGCTCCGCTCCATACACCTCGTACACACACGGCTCCGCTCCGTACACCTTGTACACACATGGTTCCGCTCCGTACACCTCGTACACACAAGGCTCCGCTCTGTACACCTCGTACACACACGGCTCCGCTCAATACACCTCGTAACACACACGGCTCCGCTCCGTACACCTCGCACACACACGGCTCCACTCTGTACACCTCGAACACACGGCTCCGGTCCGTACACCTCGTACACACACAGCTCCGCTCCGTAAATCTCACACACACATGGCTCCGCTCCGTACACCTCATACACACACAGCTCTGCTACATCCACACTATAAACCCCCTGATCCCAAACATAAACTTACCTTCATCCAGCACCATAACAACCATCACAGCAGAGACCTGCACACTGGGAGCCTGACCATGTGACCCCTGACTCCTCCCTCTCCTGTGACCTCATCACAGGTCCTGTGCACACAGAGGAGGACAGCTAGCAAAGTCATTGCTCTGCTGTAAGAAGCTGAAGTGGAGAGCTGGGAGGGCGAGGAAGGGGTGCATGGGGGCGTGGTGGCTTCTCTCACTACCGGACACATAGCACCGTGCGCAGGAGTGTAAACTGACTGTGTGACTCAGCAGGGATTAAGGAGAGCCTGCACCACACCACATGTTCTGAGTTCCGCTCTGCTGCCCCTAGCTTCAGTGAGGAGCCGCCGCCTGAAACAGAAGGCTCAACTCGCCTCATTATAGGTGCGCCCCTGCACAGAAGATATGTAGAAAATGGGTTCAGCACAGGGATGATGGGGACACATATGAGTGGGCCCCGAACATAGGTAAATATATTTACATGCATGGTGGTGCGACATAACCATAGTGGGAAAAGGTGAACATTAGCAGATGACAAAGCAGAGGTATGGATGAGCAAATCAGACGAATTTGCCTTTTTTAGTGATAAGTGAGTACCGTAATATTCGTAATTGCTATACTCGTAATGAGTACTTTGAAAAAATCGCGTATTCGTTCCGACTAGTGAGTACAATGCAAGTCAATGGGAAATGTGAGTAATTTTCTGCTGGACCCTACAAAGGAATCGGGGGGCTGAGGAAAAGGCTAAAATGAAGGGGAAAATGATTAAACAGAATGGGAAGACCCTGGAGAATATGCCTTTCTGACTCTCATATGGTTTCTGGGAATAAGTTTGTCACAGTATTACTCCACTTTTACAGATACACAAGAACAACTACCAAACATAGATTTCTATTGAATATGTGGGACAACCTGTCATGAGTGCCTCCAATGACAAATATTATTTTGGTAGAACCATTCTACATTCAAGATTTGTCCACTGCAAAATGTGCATAGGGTTTGTAAAAATTAGCACTATGGGCTGAGTCATGGTTGACACAGGAAGCCACCAACCCAAGGGCCTCCAATCACAAATAGTAGTTAGGCTGGAGTAGGTATACTGTCCTGGTTTGCCCACTGCACAATGTGCATAGGATTTGTAAAAATTAGCCCTATGCGCCGAGTCAAGGTTGACGCAGGAAGTTACCATCCTAAGTGCCTCCAATCACAAATAGTAGTTAGGCTGGAGCAGGAATACTGTCCTGCTTTTTCCACTGCACAATGTGCATAGGGTTTGTAAAAATTAGCCCTATGGGCTGAGTCATGGTTGACAAAGAAAGGAAACGGGTTTTTATGGGAAGAAGTTGACGCTAGCAGCAGTAGCATGAATCAGCATTTTTGGTGAATTTAGGTTGGCTTGCTGTCATCTGGAGGGATTGCAAACTGTGGAGATATCCAATCCTTGTTTAATTTAATTTGAGAAAGCACACGCGAAACGCGCGTCAGAGGTGAGGGTCACACGTGGGTCTAGCTACAGCGGCAACTACGCTACACGGGGTAAGCAACTTTTGCTCATATTGCAAACCTTGGAAGCTTTATGGCAGATTAGTTAGATTTTGTCACATTATACACCACGTATTTTTACTTATGCCTATCTATATAATGCCACTTGGTTTCTATAAAAATTGTCAGATTTATTGTACCCCTATGTCGCTGTATATAATATTTCTGTTCCCACGTGTTCTTTATGCTAGGGTCATTTTTCACTACTATGTGATTTTTATGTAATACATATTAATTTTCCAATAAACAATTGTTTTATAGATATTCTAGTGATTTTACTCCTTTTTTCCTCTTTTTGGTTTTAATCCCATTGGAGTACACTTATCCTAGTTTTATTAGGGGCACATGTGGTAGGTACTAATTGGCACACATTGTGATACTACCCCTTAATTAGTGTCTGTTTTGGTTTTCAATCAAAGTAAGTCTGTCTGCATTTTGCGTGGAGAGGCGTGTGCGCCTATCAGTAATGATTGACTCAGCGGAACTGAAAACACGCTCTGACATCACACTATCAGACGGGTAAGCCAGCACCTCCATGGGGTATAAGGAGAGGTCAGGACAAGTGTTCAGCTTGGACACCCAATAATGAAAGGGAACTGAAGCATCAGAAAGGATGCACGTATGGTCAATTAAGTACCCATTGACCATGTTCTGCAACTTCTTCCTCCTTGTCATTGTTACAGGCACAGATAGCCCTTGCTGTTGTGCTGGATTATTGAAAATTGCCCAAGTTGTGCACATTTCTCCACACCTCAGTTGGACCTAGTGTTCTTGTCTCTCCCCTGTATCCCTTGGTGTTGAAAACAGCACCTACCTCTGTCACCAGCATTGTCTGAGGGTGATGTTTTCAGTAACTGATCTACAACGGCCCTCTTGAAAGATTCCATTGTAAAACTATTTGGTGACTCCAAAAGGAGAGAAGGAAATTTCTCTTTTTACCTTGTTTCTGATAAAAGGGAAGGAAAGGAAGATATCGTACCGATCTAAATGTAAATGTATAATTAGATCGCAGGTGAATATAGGTGGCACTCACCTTTTATAAATCTTGATATCTTGCATGCAGGTCACTTAGGACCATTAGGTGTTCAAAGGTGGATTTCTTCTGTGGTCGGTATGCTGCAAATCCCTGGTAGCTAGTACATCACTCAGACCAAGTAACCATAGGAATGTTATCCAATAAACTTTTTAACAGGCTATTTGCACTCCCATAGGTGTAGGATCCAAGGCTTCTTTTTATCCAAAAAAGGTTTTTATAATTTCTCAAGAAAAAGCACATACAATGCGTTTTGACAGTATAAAATGTCTTCTTCAGGTATATTGTGATAAGTGTTCCAAAATTGTGGATAGCTTTCTAAGTACCGTATATACTCGTGTATAAGCCGAGATTTTCAGCCCATTTTTTAGGGCTGAAAGTCCCCCTCTCGGCTTATACGCTAGTCATATACGGCGGGGGTGTCAGATCATACTTAACCCCCTCGCGTGTCTCTGTAGCCCCCCTGCTTCTCTGACGATCTCCAGCTCCTTCCTGCAGCGGTCACGTGGTATCGCTCATTAAAGTCATGAATATGCACATATTCATGATGTAAGGTTCTGTGTACATGTTCCTGAAACTCAGTTTTTCCGTCAGCCATTTTACTTTCTGTCTTGCTGCAGCTATCTTGCCCTCAGTCAATATGGAGTTTCCAGCTTGCATGTTCCCGCCCTGATTCTCTCCTCTTGCTTCTTAAGCAGCCACAGCTGAGCAATCAGTGCTTCAGAATCAAGCCTGCAGTGTACCTGTGACCTGACTCCTGGAAGCCTTGGACCTTGTACTCCAGTTATTTCCTATTGTGGAACTTTGGAACACTCGTGGACTTTGGAACCTTGCTATTTGATAAATCCACGTTTGCATGGACTTATGGTAACAGAGAAGAGATCCTGAACCTGTTGTGGAGAGTGATTGCTGAGCTTAAGGTACTCTGGCCTGCTGTGTCTCCTGCTTTTGTATCTGCAAACTGTGTGACTATTATTGCCACTTGTATGAAGTAATACAAGACCTTCTATATCAAACCTGTGACTCCTGTGTTTTCATCGCACCCAAGCACAAGACACTATATGAACTGTACTCCTTACATTACAAGATTCTGAAGCCAAACGTTAGTGTCTGCTGGGTCTGGAAAGGCTGTGTCTGCTGTAACTGTGGATATCAGATGTCCGGTTGTACTTTCTG
The DNA here is from genome assembly GCA_033576555.1 of Oophaga sylvatica. NCBI lineage: Eukaryota > Metazoa > Chordata > Amphibia > Anura > Dendrobatidae > Oophaga > Oophaga sylvatica. The sequence continues at coordinate 102,645 of JARQOD010000686.1, forward strand.
TGATGACAGTGGTTGTGACTTCTCACAACCATTCCAGGTGAGCAATTCCCTTAAGTTTTTTTTTTCTGCAGTGTTACCACAGGTAAACACTATTGTTTTTTTTTTCTTTCCTCTTTTGTGTCTGCTGTAACTGTGGATATCAGATGTCCGGTTGACTTTTCTGTGATGATAGTGGTTGTGACTTCTCACAACCATTCCAGGTGAGCAGTTCCCTTAATTTTTTTTTTCTCTCTGCAGTGTTACCACAGGTAAACACTATTGTTTTTTTTTCTTCTCCTCTCCTTCCAGTACTCCTGTCTTAAAAGATCTGGAAAATGGAGGCCCGCATAAAGGAACTTTGCGGAGTGACTGATAATATCCTTGCAGATTTGCAGACTATAAAAACCCGTTTTACAAACCTACAGGACCTCACTAATCACAATTTGCAAGTGTTTGGACAGACTGCCCAGGATTTGCGAGCCAGGATTGAGGTTCTAGAGGAGCGAGTCCAGGCTCCTGCCGTAGCCCCGAGTTCTGGGATTCCCAAGTTGCCCCCTTTTTGTTTTGGCGGTGAACGTGAGAAATTCAGGGATTTATTAATCAATGCAATCTTTTTTTTTCTGCACATGCTTCACAATTTCCCACTGAACGATCTAAAGTGCTTACTATAATTATGTTGCTTACCAACAAGGCTTTGATGTGGGCAAACCCTCTGATTGAGACTGAGGATGAATGTTTGGATCATCTTGATGCTTTCATTTCAGCCATGGGACAGGTGTTTGATTACCCCAATCGAGGTGCAACAGCTGAAGCAGCCATGTTGGCTTTGCGCCAAGGTAAGCACTCGGTAGCTGAATATGCCTTGGATTTCAGGAGATGGGCCCTTGATACCACCTGGGACAGTTCCGCCAAAAAATCTATTTTTCGAAAAGGGTTATCTCCACTGATTAAGGATGAACTTGCTCGTGCCGACCCTCCCACTGCGTTAGGTGACTTTATTAACTACTGCATCCGTATTGATACTCGTCTGACTGAACGCAGGCAAGAGAGATGGTTCGAAAGCAATCGCACTAACCTTTTCCTACCTTCCTCTCCAGCTAAGGAACCTTTGAGTAGGATCACATGGGAACCTGAACCTGAACCCATGCAGGTAGACTCTTTACAACGATGGGTTAGTGATGCACGCAAGGAACATCGTTTTAAGGAGAATCTATGTTTCTATTGTGGTAAGTCAGGGCACTTCATTATAAACTGCCCCAGCCGTTCTCGTAAGACTACTGCAGCACTCATTCACTGTGAGTGTTGCGAGAGGGGATCTGTCAGGTCCGAGCCTCAGGCTCCAGAGAGATCTGCAGCAACAGATCTTGATTTCTCGGACTTAAACTCCGTTACTTCTGAGGACGTTGACTGTGTAAACGCTGCAATTTTTCAAGTTTCCTCAGCGGTGTCCCAGCTGAGTTGTAAGAAAAACAATTCTCATTGCTTTCTTTCCATCAAACTCTGGGTTGACTCAGCTTGGGTGTCTAGCTCTGCTATGATCGACTCAGGGGCAAGTGGAAATTTTATGGATGTCTCCTTTGCTCTGAAACAGGGAATACGTTCAGTGAAGAAGGCTACTCCAGTACAGATGGAAACTGTGGATGGCTCCCTGCTGACCTCTGGACCAGTGGATCAGGAAACAGAGCCTTTGAGGGTTCTTATGGGTAAAGATCATCAAGAGAAACTGTCCTTTATGCTTATCTCTTCTCCCCACTTTCCCATTATTCTAGGGCTACCATGGCTGCAGGCTCAGAATCCTACCATTAACTGGGAGACCAAGGAATTACACTTTCCAGAGAAACAGATGAGTCCAAAAGTTTCAGCTTGCTCTGTTCCTAAGGGAACCATGTCAGTCCCTGAACTACCAGCTGTATACCAGGACTATGTGGATTTATGTGACAAGAAGAACGCTGACCAGCTTCCCCCTCACCGTCCATATGATTGTCCAATTGAATTATTGCCTGGAGCAGAGATACCTTTTGGTAAGATCTACCCCCTGGCGGGGCCCGAGCTAAAGGCTTTAAAGGATTACATAGACGAAAATCTAGCCAAGGGCTTCATACGCCCCTCTTCATCTCCTGCAGGTGCACCCATCTTCTTTGTAAAGAAGAAAGATGGATCTCTGAGACCCTGCGTAGACTATAGGGAACTCAATAAGGTTACTATTAGAAACCGTATCCATTGCCTTTAATCCCTGAGTTATTGGAGAGAGTGCGACATGCCAAAATTTTCTCTAAACTAGATCTCCGTGGGGCCTATAACTTAGTCCATATTAGACCTGGGGATGAATGGAAGACTGCATTCAGGTCACGCTATGGACACTTTGAATATCTAGTTATGCCTTTTGGTCTGAGTACCGCCCCAGCCACTTTCCAACACTTGGTGAATGACATCTTCAGGGATCTCCTAGATACATTCGTGGTGATTTATTTGGATGATATTCTAATTTTTTCTAACTCCACAGAGGAACATCAGTGACATGTGAGAATGGTCTTGGAACGTCTAAGACAAAATCATCTTTACATCAAACTTGAAAAGTGTGAATTCCATAGGACCGAAATTCAATTTCTGGGGTATGTACTGTCTACACAAGGAATTAGTATGGATGGAAGCAAGACCCAAGCCATCAAGGATTGGCCAAGTCCTAGAAATGTGAAGGAGGTGCAGCGCTTCATCGGGTTTGCCAACTTCTATAGACGTTTCATTAGGAATTTCTCTGAGGTAGTGTCACCTATCACCCAACTTACCCGGAAAGAGTCTAGGTTCTCCTGGACTCCCCAAGCCCAGGAAGCATTTTCCCGTCTGAAAGATAAATTTACCACTGCACCTATCTTAGTACATCCCAACCCCGAACTTGCCTTCATAATAGAGGTGGATGCTTCAGACTGTGCCGTTGGAGCTATACTCTCTCAGAGAACAGGTGAGAAGAATGTCTTGCATCCCTGTGCCTTCTTTTCCCAGCAGTTGTCTTCGGCTGAGAGGAACTACGATGTGGGCAATAGAGAGTTGTTGGCCATTATTGCCGCCTTCAAAGAATGGAGACACCTTCTTCAGGGAGCTGCACAGCAAATAGTCGTCCTGACAGACCATCGTAACCTTGAATTTATCAGGTCGGCTAAGTGCCTGACTCCTCGCCAGGCTCGCTGGAATCTTTTCTTAAACCAATTTAATTTTATCATTTCTTATAGACCAGGATCGCGCAATGGAAAGGCTGATGCACTCTCTAGGATTTATTCAGCAGAGACACGTCCACTTACTCCTCCTAAGACTATTCTTCCTGACTCTAGATTCCTGGGAGTGATTCATAATCAAGACCTACTTAAGGACATCAAGGAAGCATACCATGCGGATTCCTTTTTGGCACAACCCCCAAGGGGAACTTGTTTTTAAGAATGGTGTGTGGATTCAGGGACAACGTCTGTATATTCCTGAAACAGTCAGATTGAGAGTATTGCAACTCATTCACGATTCCAAGATAGCTGGGCATAGAGGAATTCTAAAGACACAGGAATTTCTTTCTCGTTTCTTTTGGTGGCCCACTTGCAGGAAGGATGTTTTAAACTATGTCACTTCATGTGAAGTCTGTGCAAGATGCAAAACACCTCGCTCCTCACCAACTGGTCTGTTGCAACCCCTTCCCACCCCGTCCCGCCCGTGGGGATCCATTTCTATGGACTTCATTGTGGAGTTACCAACCTCTCAAGGGAAGAACACCATTCTAGTGGTGGTTGATCGTTTAACAAAAGCAGCTCATTTTATCCCTTGTGTCGGCTTACCCACTGCAAGACAGACATCAGATTTGATGATTAAAAATGTGTTTCGCTTACATGGAGTACCAGATGAGGTTATTTCGGATCGAGGGGTGCAATTCACTTCAAGGTTTTGGCAAAATTTCTGTGCAGCATTGGACATTAAAGTAAACCTTTCTTCTGCTTTTCATCCTCAGACTAATGGACAGACGGAACGAACCAATCAGACCTTGGAGCAGTATCTTCGCTGCTTTATCTGCCACCTACAGGATGATTGGGTGGATCTACTTCCACTGGCTGAGTTCTCTTATAACAACTCTCAGAGCGCCTCCACTAAGCAGTCCTCCTTCTTACTCCAATTTAGGTTATCATCCTAATATTCTTCCTCGATTTCCCATAGAAAACCCTTTGCCAGCAGTGGCTGAAAGAATCACGTCTTTACAAAGGAATATGGATCTTCTAAAGGGAAATCTGGAATTGGCTCAGGAAAGGTACAAGAAAGCCGCAGATAAATTTCGTAAACCTGCACCAGCTTTCAAGGTAGGAGACCTGGTCTGGCTGTCAACCAGAAATCTTAAGTTAAGAATTCCATCATCTAAGTTGGGACATAAATACATTGGACCTTATAAAATCAGTAAAATTATAAGTGCTGTCGCTTGTCGTCTTCAACTGCCCAGAACTATGAGAATCCACCCTGTTTTCATGTATCCCTACTAAAGGCTGCGACACCCAATACGTTTCCTGGACGTTCTTCTCCTTGCCCTGACCCAGTGCTAGTCGATGGTCAGGAAGAATTTGTGGTGGAAAGGATTCTAGATTCCAGGTTGTATAGAAATCAGTTACAATATCTGATTAAATGGCAGGGCTACCCAGTGGAGGACAACTCATGGGAACCAGTCAATAACGTTAATGCTCCTCGCTTGCTCCGTCAGTTCATCAGAGGTACCCACACAAGCCTGGTCTGAGGTCATCCGGAGGTTGTCCCTAAGGGGGGAGTAATGTAAGGTTCTGTGTACATGTTCCTGAAACTCAGTTTTTCCGTCAGCCATTTTACTTTCTGTCTTGCTGCAGCTATCTTGCCCTCAGTCAATATGGAGTTTCCAGCTTGCATGTTCCCGCCCTGATTCTCTCCTCTTGCTTCTTAAGCAGCCACAGCTGAGCAATCAGTGCTTCAGAATCAAGCCTGCAGTGTACCTGTGACCTGACTCCTGGAAGCCTTGGACCTTGTACTCCAGTTATTTCCTATTGTGGAACTTTGGAACACTCGTGGACTTTGGAACCTTGCTATTTGATAAATCCACGTTTGCATGGACTTATGGTAACAGAGAAGAGATCCTGAACCTGTTGTGGAGAGTGATTGCTGAGCTTAAGTTACTCTGGCCTGCTGTGTCTCCTGCTTTTGTATCTGCAAACTGTGTGACTATTATTGCCACTTGTATGAAGTAATACAAGACCTTCTATATCAAACCTGTGACTCCTGTGTTTTCATCGCACCCAAGCACAAGACACTATATGAACTGTACTCCTTACATTACACATGACTTTAATGAGCGGTACTATGTGACCGCTGTAGGAAGGAAGAGCTGCCGGAGATAGCAGGAGAAGAGGAGAGGCTGCAGACACCGCGCCGGCGGAGGGGTGAGTATACCGATATTTACCTGTCCCCGTGCCACTGCTGCTCCCCTCTGTGTCCTCGCGTCCTCTTGCTGTTATGATCAGGCAGAGGGCGCGATGACATCGTTAGTGCACGCCGCGTCCTGTGCCTGATCATTCACTGCCGAGGACCCAGAAGGAGGGAGCATTGCGCAGTGGTGGACCGGGGATCGGTAAATATTGCAGGTGCCGGGGTCCTGAGCAAGCGGTGTCACCGCCTGCTCAGGACACCGGCACCTGGCCCCCAGCGATGAGAGGTAAGTATGTCATTTTTTTGCAGCAACGCGGCAGCATAAGGGATGTATAATCTGTGGAACATATGGGGGCATAATCTGTGGAACATATGGGGCATAATCTGTGGAGCATATGGGGCATAATCTGTGGAGAATATGGGGGCATAATCTGTGGAGCATATGGGGGCATAATCTGTGGAACATATGGGGCATAATCTGTGGAACATATGGGGGCATAATCTGTGGAACATATGGGGCATAATCTGTGGAGTATATGGGGCATAATCTGTGGAGAATATGGGGGCATAATCTGTGGAACATATGGGGGCATAATCTGTGGAACATATGGGGGCATAATCTGTGGAACATAAGGGGCATAATCTGTGGAGCATATGGGGCATAATCCATGGAGCATATGGGGGAATAATCCATGGAGCATATGGGGCATAATCTGTGGAGCATATGGGGGCATAATCTGTGGAGCACATGGGGGCATAATCTGTGGAGCATATGGGGGCATAATCTGTGGAACATATAGGGGCATAATCTGTGGAGCATATGGGGCATAATCCGTGGAGCATATGGGGTATAATCTGTGCAGCATATGGGGGCATAATCTGTGGAACATATGGGGCATAATCTGTGGAGTATATGGGGCATAATCTGTGGAGCATATGGGGGCATAATCTGTGGAACATATGGGGGCATAATCTGTGGAACATATGGGGGCATAATCTGTGGAACATAAGGGGCATAATCTGTGGAGCATATGGGGCATAATCCATGGAGCATATGGGGGAATAATCCATGGAGCATATGGGGGCATAATCTGTGGAGCATATGGGGGCATAATCTGTGGAGCACATGGGGGCATAATCTGTGGAGCATATGGGGGCATAATCTGTGGAACATATAGGGGCATAATCTGTGGAGCATATGGGGCATAATCCGTGGAGCATATGGGGAATAATCCATGGAGCATATGGGGGCATAATCTGTGGAGCATATGGGGGCATAATCTGTGGAGCACATGGGGCATAATCGTGGAGCATATGGGGCATAATCTGTGGAACATATAGGGGCATAATCTGTGGAGCATATGGGGCATAATCCGTGGAGCATATGGGGTAAATCTGTGCAGCATATGGGGGCATAATCTGTGGAACATTTGGGGCATAATCTTTTGGAGCATATGGGGATAATCCGTGAGCATATGGAGGCATTATTCGTGCAGGCATATGGGGCTAATATTGCAAATATGGGGCATAGTCTGTGGCAGCACCATATGGGCCCTTCTATGATCATCTTATTGGGCATAACCTTTATGAGCAGCATATGGAGTATTTTGTATGGAGCATTTTATGGGGCTCCTGATTCAATATGATATTCAAAACCTTACCCTACTGATGTCTCAATAATTTTACTTTTATTTATATCTATTTTATTTTTGTAATTTTCAGTAGCTGCCTCATTTCACCCTAGGCTTATACACGAGTAAATACGTTTTCCCAGTTTTTTTGTGCAAAATAAGGGGATCGGCTATAATGGGTCGCTTATACATGATATATCGGTAGCAGTATATGCTAAATAGGTGTGGAACACTAAAATTTTCTGCCACACCCAATATATAGGTGCTATACAAGTTAGAAGTCTACAAGAGGACATAAAGATAGTAAAAGCAAATGCATTACATAGATATATAAAAAAACATAATAAAATTAGATTATAACAGATAATATGCAAAATATGTTAATGAATATCATAAAATTACAATATAATTATATAGTAAATTTAAATGGTTATATGTGAATAAAATACATTTAAAACACATAGGTTATAAAAACAGCGCTAATTAGAGCAGTGTCACCAGCAAAGCACACCCACACAATCACACCACCTCCTCCATGCTTCACGGTGGGAACCAGGCATGTAGAGTCCATCCGTTCACCTTTTCTGCGTGCAAAACAGTAATCAAAGCAAAAGGTGGCGATTTTGAAGAGCCTAGAATATAAGACATATTTTCAGATGTTTCACATTTTTTTGTAAAGTGTAATGTATAATTCCACATGTGTTAATTCATAGTTTTGATGCCTTCAATGTGATTCTACAATTTTCATAGTCATGAAAATACAGAAAAATCCTTGAATGAGAAGGTGTGTCCAAACTTTTGGTCTGTACTGTATTTCTGAGAGACCAGTTAGTGGCTGGCGTTAGAGATGCACTACTTAAACAGGCTTTGCGAGAGCACGTGAGAGTTAATCCACATATGTCCTTTTTAGAAATTGGAGCTGAAGCGCGCACGCAAGCAGGAGCAGAGGGTGACAGTCCCGGCGGGGAAGGTCCGGAATGGGGAGGTATCTGTCTCTTTGGCAACTGAACCATGTTGGGTGAGAGATCTTCGGAAAGAAATTTAGGACAAGCGAGAGGAATGGGTTGACCTGCAGAAAAAACCTTCGGTATCACTGGCTACCTCCAGAGGCAGAACTGGTTCTGAGTAGAGATAAGCAACTTTGCCTTTATTAGGGTCGAGTCGAGTTTCATGAAACACGACTTTCTCAAAAGTCGAGTCGAACAAAATCGGCCGACTATCGGGAAAAGTCGGGGGTCCGACTGAAACACGAAACCCAATGCAAGTCAATGGGGAAACAAAGTCGGCAGGTAGTGGAGGACAGTAAACACACCTACAGTGCCCATTTCAATGCCAACAACATCAATTCTTATTACTTAAGCTTGGCAACCTTCATTTACTTTATAATAATAGTTATGCATTTAAAACTGGGGGTTATTTGGCTAAAGTTGTGGGGGGGGGGTAGGGCTGGCTCCAGGTTTTCGTGTGCCCCGGACGAAAGAGTGTCAGTGGGCCCCTTTAACACATACCACAATTCATGATGCTCCGATACGGCACAGAAATATAGGTATAGTACAATGACAAATACTTCACTCCTTACATTACATGAGTGATATCTATTTTAAATTCTACAATAGCTCAAAAACCGGACAGTATATTACTCCATACAGTATTATGGCCACCACATAGTGCACCATACAGAATAATGAGCCCCATATATTGCTCCATACAGAATAATTGGTCCCATATAATGTTCCATACAGTATATGATGAGCTCCACATAATACTACAGTATATGATGATCCCCATATAATGTGCCATACAGTATAGGACGGTCCCCATAGAGTATAATGAGCCCCACATATTGCTCCATACAATATAATGAGTCGCATATAAAGCTCCATACAGTATATGATGGGCCCCATATATTGCTCCATACAGAATGGGCTCCACATAATGCTCCATACAGAATAGGCCCCATATGTGCTCCATATGATGCTTCATACCCTATCTGATACCCCAGAAATAATGAACCCCATATGATGCTCCAGTATTTGATGGGCCCCATGGATGATGCTCCAGTGTATGATGGTCCAATATAATGCTCCATATATAATGGGCCCCATTTAGAATGCTCCAGTGTATAATGGGCCCCGTAGTTGCTGCTCCAGTGTCTGATGTCCCCCATTTACAATACTCCAGTATATTATGGGCCCCATGGATGCTGCTCCAGTGTATGATGGGCCAATATAATGCTCCATATATAATGGGCCCCATTTATAATGCTCCAGTGCATAATGGGCCCCGTAAATGCTGCTCCAGTGTCTGATGTCCCCCATTTAGAATGCTCCAGTATACGATGGGCCCCATGGATGCTGCTCCAGTTTATGATGGGCCAATATAATGCTCCATATATAATGGGCCCCATTTATAATGCTCCAGTGTATAATGGGCCCCATAGATGCTGCTCCTGTGTCTGATATCCCCCATTTACAATGCTCCAGTATATTATGGGCCCCATGGATGCTGCTCCAGTGTATGATGGGCCCAATATATCATTCTCCAGTGTAATTCTCTCCATATATTGCTCCCAACATTAAAAAAAAATGAAATACCTCTCCTTGCTGGGCACTGCTCTACTGGGACTCCTTGGCGTCGCCATCTTCCAGCTCTCTGCACTTGGACTGTTAAGGCAGAGGGCATACAGATGTGACATCATCGTGCTCTCTAACCTGACTGTCATTGTCAGGAAATGCGGAAGACGTCACAACAGTGGAGCAGGGAGAGGTAAGTATTGCAAGTGCTGTGGCCCTAAGCAAGCAGGGAGGCCCACTCGTGGGCGACGGTACTGGCACAGCACCCCTCATTGTACGCCAGTGTGTTTGAAGGCAAGTGGGCGCCCCCACTGTCAGAGACAATTTTGCGTACTATGAGGGGCCCTGTGCCAGTGCCGTTTCCCACGAGTCGGCCCACCCCCACCTGCTCCGGGAACAGGCACTTGCCCGGGTGCGCCAGGTGCTGACGCCGGCCTTGGGGGGGGGTACCGCCCAGTTAGGGAGGTGGAAACACTGGCATATGTTGAGGTGTAGGCTGGATGTTCAGCTGCTGCAAATGGAGGAATTGGAGAAGTCGGAGGAAGAGGAGGACAAAGCGAGTCATTTGCTGGCAACCTATGTGTCATCAGGGGAAGGTGGTACAAAATCCTTTGAAACCCAGGCATGGTTCACTTTAATGAAGGTGAGATCACCAACATTTTGGGTCGACAGCTTGTTCCTTCTTTCTGTCAGGATTGATCCAACAGCACTGAAGACTCTTTCTGATAGCACACTACCAGCAGGACAAGCGAGTTCCTGTAAGGCAGGGTTCCCCAACTCCAGTCCTCAAGGCCCACCAACAGGTCATGTTTTCAGGATTTCCTTTGTATTGCCCAGGTGATGCAATTATCACCTGGGTAATACTAAGGAAATCCTGAAAACATGACCTGTTGGTGGGCCTTGAGGACTGGAGTTGGGGACACCCTGCTGTAAGGCATATTGTGCCAATTCAGGCCAGGTGTCCAGTTTACAGGCCCAGTAGTCAAAGGGGAATGAACTGTGAGGGAGAACATCGATAATGGAGGAGAGGTAATTTTGAAACATAGTTGACAACTGCTGTCTCCTGTCTGTTGTAATTGATTCATTATTGCCAGTCGTGTGAGCGTTACTCGAGAACTCAGTCCACAGCATGGTCATGAAACCCCTGTCTCCAATGCCACTTCGGCTGTGTGCACCACGAACACCTCTTCTAATTGGCCCACTATGGCTCGTGGTAGAACCTGCACCGCTGCTGTGTGCTGGGAATGCCTCTAATAAACGGTTTACCACAGTTGCTCATTTGTTCGCCAATATTAGCTTTAGGTTCTCTTGTGTCATGATGTTCTGTAATTTGCCTTTATAGCGTGGATCGAAGATGCTGGCCAACTAGTAGTTGTCATCCTTCATAATTTTGGCAATGCGGGGGTCTGTCATGTATAGTGTACAGTTCCTATAGCGTCTTGTGCTTGGGTGCGAGGAAAACACAGGAGACATAGGTTGAAATGAAATGACTTGTATTACTTCATACAAGCATGCTGAAAAGTTCACACAGTTTGCAGGAACAGCGACAGGAGACACAGCAGGCCAGAGTAACTTCAAGCACTACAATAAATCTCCAAAGCAGGTTCAGGATCTCTTCTCTGTACCGTAATTCCTCTGCAAACATGGATTCACCAAACAGCAGGTTTTCAGAGTCCAAAAGTGTTCCAAGGTTCCTCAGTAGGGAATAGCTGGAGTACAAGTTCAAGGTTTCCAGGAGTCAGGTCACAGACTGACTGAGGCTTGATTCAGGAGCACTGATTGTTCAGCTGAGGCTGCTTAAGAAGCAAAAGGGAAGAATCAGGGCGGGAACATGAAAACTGGAAACTCCATATTAACTGAGGGCAAGAGCTGCAGAAAGACAGAAAGCAAAATGGCCGACGGAAAACTGAGTTTCAAGGAACATGTCAACAGAGACAAAGAACCTTACATTACTCCCCCCTTAGGGACAACCTCCGGATGACCTCAGACCAGGCTTGTCAGGGTACCTCTGATGAAACTGGCGGAGCAGGCGAGGAGCATTTACATTATTGACTGGTTCCCATGAGTTGTCCTCCACTGGGTAGCCCTGCCATTTAATCAAATATTGCAACTGATTTCTGTACAACCTGGAATCTAGAATCCTTTCCACCATAAATTCTTCCTGACCATCGACCAGCACTGGGTCAGGGCAAGGAGAAGAACGTCCAGGAAACGTATTGGGTGTTGCAGCCTTTAGTAGGGATACATGAAAGACAGGTGGATTCTCATAGTTCTGGGCAGTTGAAGACGACAAGCAACAGCACTTATAATCTTATTGATCTTATAAGGTCCAATGTACTTATGTCCCAATTTAGACGATGGAATCTTTAATTTAAGATTTCTGGTTGACAGCCAGACCAAATCTCCTACCTTGAAAGCTGGTGCAGGTTTACGAAATTTATCTGCTGCTTTCTTGTACCTTTCCTGAGCCAATTCTAGATTTTCCTTTAGAAGATCCATATTCTTTTGTAAAGAAGTGATTCTTTCAGCCACTGCCGGCAAGGGCGTATCTATGGGAAATCGAGGAAGAATGTTAGGATGATAAACTAGATTGGAGTAAAAAGGAGACTGCTTAGTGGAGGCGCTCTGAGAGTTGTTATAAGAGAACTCAGCCAGTGGAAGTAGATCCACCCAATCATCCTGTAGGTGGCAGATAAAACAGTGGAGATACTGCTCCAGAGTCTGATTGGTTCGTTCTGTCTGTCCATTAGTCTGGGGATGAAAAGCAGAAGAAAGGTTTACTTTAATATCCAATGCTGCACAGAAATTTTGCCAAAACCTTGAAGTGAATTTCACCCCTCGATCCGAAATGACCTCATCCGGTACTCCATGTAAGTGAAACACATTCTTAATCATCAAGTCTAATGTCTGTTTTGCAGTGGGTAAGCCGACACAAGGGATAAAATGAGCTGCCTTTGTTAGACGGTCAACCACCACTAGAATGGTGTTCTTCCCTTGAGAGGTTGGTAACTCCACAATGAAGTCCATAGAAATTGATCCCCACGGGCGGGACGGGGTGGGAAGAGGTTGCAACAGACCAGTTGGTGAGGAGCGAGGTGTTTTGCATCTTGCACAGACTTCACATGAAGTGACATAGTTTAAGACATCTTTCCTGTAAGTGGGCCACCAAAAGAAACGAGAAAGAAATTCTTGTGTCTTTAGAATTCCCCTATGCCCGGCTATCTTGGAATCGTGGATGAGTTGCAATACTCTCAATCTGACTGTTTCAGGTATATACAGACGTTGTCCCTGAATCCACACACCATTCTTAAAGACAAGACTTACGCCCCTTGGGGGTTGAGCCAACAAAGAATCCGCATGGTATGCTTCCTTGATGTCCTTAAGTAGATCTTGATTATGAATCACTCCCAGGAATCTAGAGTCAGGAAGAATAGTCTTAGGAGGAGTAAGTGGACGTGTCTCTGCTGAATGAATCCTAGAGAGTGCATCAGCCTTTCCATTGCGCGATCCTGGTCTATAAGAAATGACAAAATTAAATTGGTTTAGGAAAAGATTCCAGCGAGCCTGGCGAGGAGTCAGGCACTTAGCCGACCTGATAAATTCAAGGTTACGATGGTCTGTCAGGACGACTATTTGCTGTGCAGCACCCTGAAGAAGGTGTCTCCATTCCTTGAAGGCGGCAATAATGGCCAACAATTCTCTATTGGCCGCATCGTAGTTCCTCTCAGCCGAAGACAACTGCTGGGAAAAGAAGGCACAGGGATGCAAGACATTCTTCTCACCTGTTCTCTGAGAGAGTATAGCTCCAACGGCACAGTCTGAAGCATCCACCTCTATTATGAAGGCAAGCTCGGGGTTGGGATGTACTAATATAGGTGCGGTGGTAAATTTATCCTTTAAACAGGAAAATGCTTCCTGAGCTTGCGGGGTCCAGGAGAACCTAGACTGTTTCCGGGTAAGTTGGGTGATAGGTGACACTACCTCAGAAAAATTCTTAATGAAACGTCTATAGAAGTTGGCAAACCCGATGAAACGCTGCACCTCCTTCACATTTCTAGGAATTGGCCAATCCTTGATGGCTTGGGTCTTGCTTCCATCCATACTAATCCCTTGCGTAGATAGTACATACCCCAGAAATTGAATTTCGGTCCTATGGAATTCACATTTTTCAAGTTTGATGTAGAGATGGTTTTGTCTTAGGCGTTCTAAGACCATTCTCACATGTCCATGATGTTCCTCTGTGGAGTTAGAAAAAATTAGAATATCATCCAGATAAATCACTACAAATGTATCTAGGAGATCCCTGAAGATATCATTCACGAAGTGTTGGAAAGTGGCTGGGGCGGTACTTAGACCAAAAGGCATAACTAGATATTCAAAGTGTCCATAGCGTGACCTGAAAGCAGTCTTCCATTCATCCCCAGGTCTAATACGGACCAAGTTATAGGCCCCACGGAGATCCAGTTTAGAGAAAATTTTGGCATGCCGCACTCTCTCCAACAACTCAGGGATTAAAGGCAATGGATAACGGTTTCTAATAGTAACCTTATTGAGTTCCCTATAGTCTATGCAGGGTCTCAGAGATCCATCTTTCTTCTTCACAAAGAAGATGGGTGCACCTGCGGGAGATGAAGAGGGGCGTATGAAGCCCTTGGCTAAATTTTCGTCTATATAATCCTTCAAAGCTTTTAGCTCGGGCCCCGCTAGGGGGTAGATCTTACCAAAAGGTATCTCGGCTCCAGGCAATAATTCAATTGGACAATCATATGGACGGTGAGAAGGAAGCTGATCAGCGTTCTTCTTGTCACATAAATCCACATAGTCCTGGTATACAGCTGGTAGTTCAGGGACTGACATGGTTCCTTTAGGAACAGAGCAAGCTGAAACTCCTTGACTCATCTGTTTCTCCGGAAAGTGTAATTCCTTGGTCTCCCAGTTAATGGTAGGATTCTGAGCCTGCAGCCATGGTAGCCCTAGAATAATGGGAAAGTGGGGAGAAGAGATAAGCAAAAAAGACATTTTCTCCTGATGATCTTTACCCATAAGGACCCTCAAAGGCTCTGTTTCTTGATCCACTGGTCCAGAAGTCAGTAGAGAGCCATCCACAGTCTCCATCTGTACTGGAGTAGCCTTCTTCTCTGAACGTATCCCCTGTTTCAGAGCAAAGGAGATATCCATAAAATTTCCACTTGCTCCTGAGTCGATCATAGCAGAGCTAGACACCCAGACTGAGTCAACCCAGAGTTTGATGGAAAGGAAGCAATGAGAATTGTTTCTTTTACAACTCAGCTGGGACACCGCTGAGGAAACTTGAAAAATTGCAGCGTTTTTACCGTCATCGTCCCCAGAACTAACAGAGTTTAAGTCTGAGAAATCAAGATCTCTTGCAGCAGATCTCTTTGGAGCCTGAGGCTCGGACATGACAGAGCTCCTCTCGCAACACTCACAGTGAATGACTGCTGCAGTAGTCTTACGAGAACGGCTGGAGTGCCCTGACTTACCACAGTAGAAACATAGATTTTCCTTTATACGATGTTCTTTGCGTGCATCACTAACCCGTCTTTGTAAAGAGTCCACCTGCATGGGTTCAGGTTCTGGTTCCCTTGTGATCCTACTTAAAGGTTCCTTAGCTGAGGAGGGAGGTAGTAAAAGGTTAGTGCGATTATTTTCGAACCATCTCACTTGTCTGCGTTCAGTCAGACGAGCATCAATACGGATACAATAGTTAATAAAGTCACCTAACGCAGTGGGAGGGTCGGCACGAGCAAGTTCATCCTTAATCAGTGGAGACAACCCTTTCCGAAAAATAGATTTTTTAGCGGAAGTGTCCCAAGTGGTATCAAGAGCCCATCTCCTGAAATCCAGGGCATATTCGGCTACTGAACGCTTACCTTGGCGCAAAGTTAACATGGCTGCTTCAGCTGTTGCACCTCGATTGGGGTCATCAAACACCTGCCCCATGGCTGAAATAAAAGCATCAAGGTGATTCAAACAATCATCCTCAGTCTCAGTCAGAGGGTTTGCCCACATCAAAGCCTTATTGGTAAGCAACATGATTATAGTAAGCACTTTGGATCGTTCAGTGGGAAATTGTGAAGCATGTGCAGAGAAAAATAAATTGCATTGATTAATAAATCCCCTGAATTTCTCACGTTCACCGCCAAAACGAAAAGGAGGTAATTTGGGGATCCCAGAACTCGGGGTTATGGCAGGAGCCTGGGCTCGTTCCTCTAGAGTCTCAATCCTGGCTCGCAATTCCTGGGTAGTCTGTCCAAACACTTGCAAATTATGATTAGTGAGGTCCTGTAGGCTTGCAAAACGGGTTTTTAAAGTCTGTACATCTGAAAGGATTGTATCAGTCACTCCGCAAAGTTCCTTTATGCGGGCCTCTATCTTCCAGATCTTTTAAGGCAGAAGTGCTGGAAGAGGAAAGGTAAAAAAAACAAAAAAAAAAAACAATAGTGCTTACCTGTGGTAACACTCCAGAGTAAAATTTTAAGGGAATGCGCTCACCTGGAATGGTTGTGAGAAGTCACAACCACTGTCATCACATAAGGTATTAAACGGACATCTGATATCCACAGTCACAGCAGACACGGCTTTCCCAGACCCAGCAGACACTAAACATTGGCTCCTGAATCTTGTCATGTATAGTGTACAGTTCCAATAGCGTCTTGTGCTTGGGTGCGAGGAAAACACAGGAGACATAGGTTGAAATGAAATGACTTGTATTACTTCATACAAGCATGCTGAAAAGTTCACACAGTTTGCAGGAACAGCGACAGGAGACACAGCAGGCCAGAGTAACTTCAAGCACTACAATAAATCTCCAAAGCAGGTTCAGGATCTCTTCTCTGTACCGTAATTCCTCTGCAAACATGGATTCACCAAACAGCAGGTTTCCAGAGTCCAAAAGTGTTCCAAGGTTCCTCAGTAGGGAATAGCTGGAGTACAAGTTCAAGGTTTCCAGGAGTCAGGTCACAGACTGACTGAGGCTTGATTCAGGAGCACTGATTGTTCAGCTGAGGCTGCTTAAGAAGCAAAAGGGAAGAATCAGGGCGGAAACATGAAAACTGGAAACTCCATATTAACTGAGGGCAAGAGCTGCAGAAAGACAGAAAGCAAAATGGCCGACAGAAAACTGAGTTTCAAGGAACATGTCAACAGAGACAAAGAACCTTACAGGGTCCCTTTTTAGGATCCGCAAGATATAATCACACTTGTGGGCCAATGTTCCAGGTTTTAATTATGCACTTAGAGTGGTGGGTGGAGGAGGACTTTCTGCCAAAAAGGGTACTGTATCACAAGCGTACAGCTGTATACAGTCTAGGGGTAATTGTAAATCTCTGTATATATTTCAGCAGGCAGACACAGACACTCTCAGGCTCAGTATGGATTAGACAAGATTATAAAAAGATGAAAAAGGGTACTGTATCACCAGATACCAGGTATATAAAGTATAGTGAAAATATTGTAAATCTCCGTATATATTTCAGGAGTCACACACAGACGCTCTCAAGCTCAGTATGGATTAGACCAGAATATGAAAAGCAGATCCGCAAGAAATAATCACACATGTGGGCCAATGTTCCAAGTATCAATGATGCACTTAGAGTGGTTGGTGGAGGAGGACTTTCTGCCAGAAAGGGTACTGTATCACAAGCGTACAGCTGTATACAGTCTAGGGGTAATTGTAAATCTCCGAATATATTTCAGGAGTCACACACAGACGCTCTCAGGCTCAATATGGATTAGACAAGAATATAAAAGGCTGAAACAGGGAACTGTATCACCAGATACCAGGTGTATATAGTATAGTGAAAATATTTTAAATCTCAGTATATATTTCAGGAGTCAGACACAGACGCTCACAGGCTCAGTATGGATTAGACAAGAATATAAAAAGCTTAAAAAGGGTTCTGTATCACCAGATACCAGGTGTATATAGTATAGTGAAAATATTGTAAATCTCCGTATATATTTCAGGAGTCAGACACAGGCTCAGTATTGATTAGTCAAGAATATAAAAAGCAGATCCGCAAGACATAATCACACATGTGGGCCAATGTTCCAGATGTCAATGATGCACTTACAGTGGTGGGTGGAGGAGGACTTTCTGCCAAAAAGGGTACTGTATCACAAGGGTACAGCTGTATACAGTCTAGGGGTAATTGTAAATCACTGTATATATTTGCAGAGTCAGATACAGACTCTCACAGGCTCTGTATGGATTACACCAGAATATAAAAAGTAAAAAATAGGTAAAGTATTAGAAGCGTACAGCTGTATATAGCATTGGGGTAATTTTAAATCTCAGTATATATGTCCAGAGTGAGACACAGACTCTCACAGGCTCAGTATGGATTACACGAGAATATAAAAAGTAGAAAAAGGGTAATGTATTAGAAGCGTACAGCTGTATACAGTGTTGGGGTAATTTTAAATCCCTGTATATATTTCTGGAGTAACACACAGACGTTCACAGGCTCAGTATTGAGTAGACCAGAATATGAAAAGCATAAAAAGTGTACTGTATCAGTAGCGTACAGCTGTATACAGTGTTGGGGTAATTTTAAATCTCCATATATATTTCCAGAGTCAGACACAGACTCTCACAGGCTCATTATAGATTACACCAGAATATAAAAAGTAGAAAAAGAGTAATGCATTAGAAGCGTACAGCTGTATACAGTATTGGGGTAATTTTAAATCTCCGAATATATTTCAGTCTCAATAAGCCAGTCCAGACTCTCCGCTACAGGAAACTAGATGGGTACAACTACAGACTGAAAGTAGAGTGATTGCAGAAATTTGGGAATTCCTAATTACAGGAAAACCTCCTGGTAGAATTCGCAGAGGCGATGCTGACCCTCAATTGCTTCGTCTGTGGAGACAGCGAAAATGGTTCTTTGTGAAGAAAGAGTTGCTGTATCTCAGTAGCATGGATCCCATCACCGGTAGTCATCTCCATCAAATTGTGATCCCAAGGAGAGATGTAGACATGGTCTCACTGTCTATCATGATCAGTCTGGTCACTTTGTAGTGCAAAAGACAGAAGCCACAGTCCGTAGTCAATTCTATTGGATTGGCATGAGAGGAGACATTGAAAAATGGTGGCAGGAATGTCACACGTCTGTGACTAGGAAAACTGTGAAAGCTGATCAGAAAGCACCACTGCTTCCGATTGTAAGTCCACGTCCATTAGAAATGGTAGTGATTGATCATCTGAAGGTAGAGCCCAGCAGGACAGGCCATAGCTACGTCTTAACCATCATCGATCAGTTCACCAAATTTGTAGTGGCCGTCCCTGTGAAGGATTTAACTGCCCAGACTTCACAGCGGTGGAGCAGAGAGAGGTAAGTATTGCAAGTGCTGGGGCCCTGAGCAAGCAGGGGGGCCCACTCATGGGTGCTGGCCCTGGCTCAGGGCCCCTCATAGTACGCCGGTGTGTCTGACGGCGAGTGGCCCACCCCACCATCAGAGACACTTTATTGTACTATGAGGGGCCCTGTGCCAGTGCCGTCGCCCAAGAGTGGGCCCCCCACCTGCTCATGGCACCGGCACTTGCCTGGGTGCGCCAGGTGGTGACCCCGGCCCTGGTGGTGGGGACAGCCCAGTTAGGGAGGTGTAAAAACTGGCACATGTTGAGGTGTAGGCTGGATGTTCAGCAGCTGCGAATGGAGGAAATGGAGAAGTTTGAGGAAGAGGAGGACAAAGCAAGCCATTTGCTGGCAACCTATGTGTCATCAGGGGAAGGTGGGACAAAATCCTTTGAAACCCATGCATGGTTCATTTTAATGAAGGTTAGATCATCAACATTTTGGGTCGACAGACGGGTCCTTCTTTCTGTCAGGATTGATCCAGTAGCACTGAAGACTCTTTCTGATAGCACACTACCAACAGGGCAAGCGAGCTCCTGTAAGGCATATTGTGCCAATTCAGGCCAGGTGTCCAGTTTACAGGCCCAGTAGTCAAAGGGGAATGACCTGTGAGGGAGAACATCGATAGGGGAGGAGAAGTAATTTTGAACCATAGTTGACAACTGCTGTCTCCTGTCTGTTGCAATCGATTTAGTATTACCAGTCGTGTGAGCGGTACTCGAGAAATCAGTCCACAACATGGTCATGAAACCCCTGTCTCCAACGCCACTTCGGCTGTATGCACCACGAACACCTCTTCCATTTGGCCCACTATGGCTCGTGGTAGAACCTGCACCGTTGCTGTGTGCTGGGAATGCCTCCAATAAATGGTTTACCACAGTTGCTCATTTGTTCGCTAATATTAGCTTTAGGTTCTCTTGTGTCATGATGTTCTGTAATTTGCCTTTATAGCGTGGATCGAAGATGCTGGCCAACTAGTAGTTGTCATCCTTCATAATTTTGGCAATGCGGGGGTCCCTTTTTAGGATCCGCAAGACATAATCACACTTGTGGGCCAATATTCCTGGTGTCAATGATGCACTGCCAGTGGTGGGTGGAGGAGCACTTTCTGCCAAATCCACATCCCTCCAGTCACGCACAAACCCTGTACCTGACCTTGGCAAGCCAACATTTTCTCTTGCCCCCTGAGAAGCATCCTCCTCCCCAAAATAATCATCCCCCTCATCCTCCTCTTCTTCCTCCACCTCGTCCAGGACAGTTACCTGAGCAGACAATGGCTGTGTGTCATCAAGTCTTCCCTCCTATTCTTCCTCCTCCGCTGCAGACGCCTGATCCTTAATATGCGTCAAAGTTTGCATGAGCAGACGCATAAGTGGGATGCTCATGCTTATGATGGCGTCGTCTGCGCTTACCAGCTGTGTGCATTCCTCAAAACGCTGAAGGACTTTACAGAGGTCTCTCAGCTTTGACCATTGCACACCCGACAATTCCATGTCTGCCCTCAAACTGCCTGCCTGTGTATCCTCACATAAATGCATTACAGCTTGCCTCTGTTCACACAGCCTCTCAACCATGTGCATGGTGGAGTTCCACCTTGTTGCTACGTCTATGATTAGGCGGTGCTTGTGGATGTGGAGCGATCGCTGCAGCCTCTGCATACGACTGGAGTCTACGGACGAGCAACGGATGTGCGAACACAGTCTTCGCACTTTATGGAGCAGGGCTATTAACTCCGGATAATTATTTTAGAAGCACTGCACCACCAGGTTCAAGGTGTGAGCCAGGCAATGTATGTGTCTGAGTTTTGCCAGGGCTATGGCCGCCACAAAATTACACCCGATATCACTGACTACCTTGCCTTGCTCAACATGTAGACTGCCCAGCCATGACTCAGTTTCTCGCTGCAAGTAGTCGGCCAGTACCTCCGCGGTGTGTCTGTTGTCACCCAAGAACATTATTTTTAAAACAGCCTGCTGACGCTTGCCACTAGCTGTTCGATAGTGGGATGGAGTGCTCGTGCGACTGCTCTCTGTCGACGAGCTTTCGCTTCTGGAGGAGGGGGGTCGAACGCCTACACCACGTTAACCACTACGCCATGTTGCCTATACCATGGGTTAGGCAGCACTGTCCCACCGACGCTGTCCCCTGTGGACCCTGCATCCACCACATTAACCCAGTGCACAGTGATGGACACGTAACGTCCCTGGCCATGCCTACTGGCTCATGCATCTGTTGTGAGGTGCACCTTTCCACTCACTGATTGTTTGAATGCATGGACAATGCGGTCTTTCACATGCAGGTGGAGGGCAGGGATGGCTTTTCAAGAAAAGAAGTGCTGACTGGGTAGGTCATAGCGTGGGACAGTGTAGGCCATGAGTTCTCTGAACGCTGTGCTTTCAACCAAACAGAAGAAGAAGGGCATCATCTCTAATGAGATCAGTTTGGCAATGTAGGCGTTCAAAGCCAGTGTACATGGATGAGAGGATGAGTACTTTCTTGTTCTACTCAGAGTGTCTGGTAGGGTGAGCTGGACTTGAGAACTGCATATGGGGGAACTAGCGGTGGACATGACGGACTGAGAGGGGGTTGGTAATGGTGATGGTGGTGGTGGTGGTGGTGATGGCCTAGATGCAGTCTTTCGTTGCATAAACATTGTGATTCCCTGACTGCTTTGGCCTTCCGACGACACCTCAACATTTCTTGCTGGTGGTGTGCTAACCGGTGGGCTTACAGTGGGGGAAGCGATGGAGCGTTGCTTGCTAACTTCAGTCAGAGCAGCTGCACATGTGCTACCTGAGGTTTAGTAGTCCGTCCACGCTTGCATGTGCATGTTCATTAAATGTCTAAGCATGCAATTTCGAGAATTTTCCCTCGGCCAAAGGTCCTTTCGCACTTCTTACAGATAACCTTTGCCTCATCAATAGGATTTTGGTCAAAAAAGTGCCACACTGCACTCTTCCTACTATGGGATAAATTTTCAGGGCTTGCACGCTGTGCTAATATGACCGTCTGGCCAAGCTGTCCTGCAACTTTTTGTTTTTTTAACATCTTTTTGGACTGCTACGGGCCTGCCAGATAACCCCAGCTGTGATGTCGATATCTGCTGCGGATCCTCCTCCTCTTCTGAGCTATTGCCAGCCGCACCCTCTTCCCCCACTGGATGCCAATCCAGGTCAACAACTGGGTCATCCATCACCTCCTCTTCAATTTCATCTGCACCTTCCTCTGTGTCACCGTGTAAGGTGGTATAGTATGCAGGAAGGGGCACCGGAGTTTCATCAGGTTCACATTCTGGCTCAGTAGACTGCGAGGGCAATGTAGTGCTTTGGGTGAATGTACAAGCAGAATCATATAGCAGTGGCTGTGCATCAGTGCACTCCATGTCAGATTCATCATGGACTGGGGAATTCAGGATTTGGCTTGATAACCGAGGCATAGTATGTGTAAAGAGCTCCATGGAGAAATCTGAAGTGTGGTCTGCCGCATTCTTCACTTTTGGTGGGGGTGAAGGAAACAAGGAAAGGGGTTGTTCCTGACCAGAAGCCTGCACTGACGACTCAGTGCTTGGAGTTTTTGAAACTTCAGAAGAGGAGGCGATAGAGCTGGAGGCTGTTTCAGCAATGTAAGCTAAAACCTGTTCCTGATGCTGATTCCTGATGCTCCGGCTTTAAAAGCGGTTTACGTACTCCCAGAAAAGGGAGTCTTCCAGACCTTATGGGGCCAGAAGATGATGCAGGCTCAGATGCACCACCATCAATACCAGCTGGCCCCCCACACCCTCGTCCGCGGCCTCTTCCACCATACTTCCTCATGTTTGTGAAAATGTACCCAAAATACCAGCAGATATATGGTACTGTATCAGAAGCGTACAGCTGTATACGGTGAAGGGGAAAAATTTTAATCTCCGTATTTATTTGCGGAGTAACAGACACAGACTCTCACAGGCTCAGTATGGATTAGACCAGAGTATAAAAAGTAGAAAAAGGGTAATGTATCAGTAGCGTACAGCTGTATACAGTGTTGGGGTAATTTTAAATCTCCGTATATAATGTATATACTCATGTATAAGCCGACCCGTGTATAAGCCGACCCCCCTAATTTTGCCACAAAAAACTGGGAAAACTTATTGACTCGCGTATAAGCCCAGGGTGAAAAATGATTATGCCCCCATATGATGCTCCACAGATTATGCCCAATATGCTCCACAGATTATGCCCCATATGCTCCAGATTATGCCCCCATATATTCCACAGATTATGCCTCCGTATGATCCACAGATTATGCCCCCATATGCTCCAGATTATGCCCCATATGTTCCACAGATTATGCCCCCATATGCTCCAGATTATGCCCCCATATGTTCCACAGATTATGCCCCCATATGCTCCATATTATGCCCCATATGTTCCACAGATTATGCCCCCATATGCTCCATATTATGCCCCATATGTTCCACAGTTTATGCCCCATATGCTCCATATTATGCCCCCATATGCTCCAGCTTATGCCCCCATATGCTCCATATTATGCCCCATATGCAGCCATCGACTCGGTCGCCCCTGTCATGCATAACAGACTGCGACGAATCAATAGACAACCCTGGCACAATAACACCACAAAAAAGCTTCGGCAAGCATCCAGAATTGCTGAACGGCGCTGGAAGAAAACCCATTCAGAAGACGACTTCACTGCCCTCAAACAAGCAACACTTGCATTCAAATCAGCTCTCACCTCTGCTAAACAGGCCTACTTTACATCCCTTGTATCTTCCTTATCCCACAACCCTAAACAATTGTTCAATACTTTTAACTCCCTCCTCCGCCCACCACTGCCCCCTCCTCCCTCCCTTATCTCTGCTGAGGACTTCGCCATGCACTTCAAAAACAAGATAGACCAAACACGGCAAGTCTTTATTATTCAACCACCACAACCCCTTTGTATATCTGACCAATGCCCAAACCCCATAACCTCCTTACCCAACATCACGGAAGGGGAGCTTGCTCATCTTCTCTCCAAATCACACCTCACCACTTATGCACTCGACCCCATCCCATCCCACCTCCTCCCCAACCTCGCCACCACTCTTATCCCATCACTAACCCACCTCTTCAATCTATCACTAACTTCTGGTACCTTCCCTTCTGCTTTCAAACACGCCTATCCTCAAAAAGCCAACCCTCGACCCAACCGCTATGTCCAGCTATCGCCCAATATCGCTGCTCCCACTCGCTTCCAAACTCCTGGAACAGCACGTCCACACTGAACTTTCCTCCCATCTCTCATCTAACTTGTTCTTTGACAATCTACAATCTGGTTTCCGCCCCCATCATTCCACTGAAACAGCCTTGATCAAAATTACTAACGACCTACTTACAGCCAAAGCTAACGGACAATACTCTATACTCCTCCTTCTTGACCTGTCCTCTGCTTTCGACACAGTTGACCATTGCCTTCTACTACAGATTCTCTCTTCCTTTGGCTTCAAGGACCTCGCCCTATCCTGGATCTCCTCATACCTTTCCAACCGCACATTCAGCGTCTCCCACTCCCACACTACCTCCTCGTCCCATCCTCTCTCTGTTGGAGTCCCCCAAGGCTCTGTTCTAGGACCCCTACTCTTCTCAATCTATACACTTGGCCTGGGGCAACTCATAAAGTCCCACGGATTCCAGTACCACCTTTATGCTGATGACACTCAGATCTACCTCTCTGGCCCAGACATCACATCTCTGCTGTCCAGAATCACTGAGTGTCTATCAGCCATATCCTCCTTCTTCTCCTCCCGCTTCCTCAAACTCAATGTGGACAAATCTGAACTCATCATCTTTCCCCCATCTCACAGATCTTCCTTACCTGACCTATCCATAACAATTGACAACACCACGCTTTCCCCCGTACCAGAGGTCCGCTGCCTCGGAGTAACCCTTGACTCTGCCCTGTCCTTCAAACCACACATCCAAGCTCTTTCTACCTCCTGTCGCCTCCAGCTCAAAAATATTTCCAGAATCCGTCCCTTCCTCAACCCTCACTCTACTAAAATGCTTGTGCATGCCCTCATCATCTCCCGCCTCGACTACTGCAACATCCTTTTCTCTGGCCTCCCTGCTAACACCCTCGCACCTCTCCAGTCCATCCTTAACTCTGCTGCCCGACTAATTCATCTCTCACCTCGCTACTCTTCCGCATCTCCCCTCTGCAAATCTCTCCACTGGCTCCCATTCCCTCAGCGAATCCAATTCAAATTACTAATACTGACCTACAAGGCCATCTATAACCTGTCTCCCCCATATGTCTCTGAACTAATCTCCCGATAACTTCCCTCACGTAATCTCCGGTCCTCCCAAGACCTCCTTCTCTCCTCCACACTTATTCGCTCCTCACCCAACCGCCTCCAAGACTTCTCCCGAATATCCCCCATCCTCTGGAATTCTTTGCCCCAACACGTCCGACTATCAACCACTCTCGGATCCTTCAGACGGAACCTGAAAACCCACCTCTTCAGGAAAGCTTACAGCCTGCAATGACCCCGCTGCCTCCTCACCGGAGATATCGCCTCAACCAACACCGGAACTGCTGCAACCCCCCAACCTGCTGTCTCTGTCCCCATCCTGTAGAATGTAAGCCCGAAAGGGCAGGGTCCTCTCCCCTCTTTACCAGTCTGTCACTGTTAGTTTGTTTACTGTAAGTGATATCTGTAATTTGTATGTAATCCTTTCTCATGTGCAGCACCATGGAATCAATGGTGCTATATAAATAAATAATAATAATAATAATAATATGCTCCACAGCTTATGCCCCCATATGCTCCATATTATGCCCCCATATGCTCCATATTATGCCCCATATGTTCCACAGCTTATGCCCCCATATGCTCCATATTATGCCTCCATATGCTTCAGAGATTGTGCCCCCATATGCTCCATATTATGCCCCATATGTTCCACAGCTTATGCCCCCATATGCTCCATATTATGCCCCCATGTGCTCCAGATTATGCCCCCATATGCTCCATATTATGCCCCATATGTTCCACAGCTTATGCCCCCATATGCTCCATATTATGCCCCCATATGCTCCAGATTATGCCCCATAAGTTCCACAGCTTATGCCCCCATATGCTCCATATTATGCCCCCATATGCTCCAGATTATGCCCCATATGTTCCACAGCTTATGCCCCCATATGCTCCATATTATGCCCCCATATGCTCCATATTATGCCCCATATGCTGCACAATTATGCCCATAGTTTAGGCCTCATATGCTGCTGCTGCAAAAAAAAAAAAAAGACATACTCACCTCTCGTCGCTGGGGGCCAGGTGCCGGTGTCCTGAGCAGGCGGTGACAGCGGCGCGCTATGGGGGACAGGGGCCGGTGTCACCGCTCGCTCAGGACCCCAGCACTTGTGATATTTACCTGTCCCTCGGTCCACCGCAGCGCACTTCTCCCTCGGTCCGACTCCTCTGGCTGTGAATGATCAGGCAGGGGGCGGGGCGCGCACTAACGACGAGGGAGCAGTGCGCTGCGGTGGACCGAGGGACAGGTAAATATCGCTATACTCACCCCTCCGCCGCGCATCCCTGCAGCCTCTCCTCTTCTCCAGGCGCTCTCCGCAGCGCTTCAGTCCTGCAGCGGTCATGTGCTACCGCTCATTAAAGTCATGAATATGTGCATATTCATGACTTTAATGAGCAGTACCATGTGACCGCTGCAGGAAGGAGCCGGAGATCGTGGGAGAAGCAGGGGGGCTGCAGAGACCGCGCCGGCGGAGGGGTGAGTATGATCCGACACCCCCGCTCCCCCTCCCCCGCCGACCCCCGTATATGACCCGCGTATAAGCCAAGCGGGGGACTTTCAGCCCTAAAAAATGGGCTGAAAATCTCGGCTTATACATGGGTATATACGGTAGTTCCAGAGTCAGACACAAACTCTCACAGGCTCAGTATGGATTACACCAGAATATAAAAAGCAAAAAAGTGTACTGTATCAGAAGCGTACAGCCGTATACAGTGCTGGGGTAATTTTTAATCTCCGTATATATTTCCAGAGTCACACACAGACGCTCACAGGCTTAGTATGGATTACACTAGAATATAAAAAGTTGAAAAAGGGTAATGTATTAGAAGCGTACAGCTGTATACAGTGTTGGGGTAATTTTAAATCTCTGTATATATTTCAGGAGTAACACACAGACGCTGACAGGCTCAGTATGGAGTAGACCAAAATATGCAAAGCAGAAAAAGTGTACTGTATCAGTAGCGTACAGCTGTATACAGTGTTGGGGTAATTTTAAATCTCCGTATGTATTTCAGGAGTAACACACAGACGCTCACAGGCTCAGTATGGAGTAGACCAGAATATGAAAAGCAGAAAAAGTGTACTGTATCAGTAGCGTACAGATGTACACAGTGTTGGGGTAATTTTAAATCTCCATATATATTTCAGGAGTAACACACAGACGCTCACAGGCTCAGTATGGAGTAGACCAGAATATGAAAAGTAGAAAAAGTGTACTG